>JAVXUP010002119.1:0-158673 GCA_033070095.1 Escallonia herrerae | reverse complement strand
TCGGAAGCTCCCCCTTGTCCAGGCGGCCAACAAAGAAGTATCTAGAATGCCAGCCTTTATTTGACTTCGGGCCTCCCTTCAGGAGTCGTTGCCTACTATGAATGTAATACCATCCCGGGCTGTTGGCGACTCCCTTGACAAAACAGATTTTGAAGAACACTCTCATAAAATCTGTTGCATCTGGTTTGTAGCCTGAAGTCTGGACCAAATATATAAGGCCGGCAAGCTTCCTCCAACCATTTGGAACAAGCTGCCCGGGAGCCATGCGATAATGCTCAAAGAAACGAAGAGCAAAAGGGTGGAGAGGAAGCCTATACCCAGATTTCACCTGCTCTTCATATATCCCAGTTTCAAACTTGGTTCCATAATTTGCTGGTTCTTGCAAACCAGGAAGACGAGCATACCAACCTTCGGGAAGAGGATATTCCCGAATTAAATTCTACAAATCTTCGGTAGACATCTTGCCTGACTTCTCGTCAGCAGTATACCAAGGTTTGGGATTAGCCTTATCGTCAGCTTGATCCTTTACATCTCCTAAGGCATTTTTTCTAGACAAAGAGTGCGAAGGTTGAGAAGATGAAGGTGGTAATGGTTGAGAAGTTAAAGGCTGGAATGTTGAAGCTTGTGGTAGTTGTGGATCGGAAGTTCCAACTTCACTTCCTGAAGTTAGAACTCGTTCCGAACTCGAAGATGAACTACTCTCTTCGGACGAAGAAACAGACGCTGAAGTTTCGGACATGTTTTCTACCCAAACTAAGAAACTATGAAAAACTTAAAGTGCTGAACAGAAAGAAGAAAGCAAAAAGACTTACTTGAAGAGTAGTGTGCTTCCAAAAAATTTCGAGTGAAGAAAAAATGAACTGAAAGTTCTCTTTTTATAGAGAAACCCCATGTAACCGTTTCTGAGGAAACGCAACGGTTCATCCACCACACATGTGTCACAAGCAGAAGAGTAGAGAAACTTGAAAATTCTCAAATTTCGCTCAAAGACATTAATGAAGAAGGAGACACGTGGAGGGAACCAAGGTAATGGCAGAACAGAATCCTTCCCGAACAGAATCGTGTCCGAACACTCTGCCTGAGCAGAGTGACAACGACCAAACAGAATCGTGTCTGAAAACTCTGCCGGAACAGAGTGACAATGGCTGAACAGAATTCTGTCCGAACAGAATCGTGTCCGAACACTCTGCCCGAGCAGAGTGACCGTGGCCGAACAGAGTTCTGTCCGAACAGAATCGTGTCCGAACACTCTGCCCGAGCAGAGTGACCGTGGCCGAACAGAATTCTGTCTGAACAGAATCGTGTCCGAACACTCTGCCTGAGCAGAGTGACAACGGCCTAACAGAATTCTGTCCGAACAGAATCGTGTCCGAACACTCTGCCCGAGCAGAATGACCGTGGCCGAACAGAATTCTGTCCGAACAGAATCCCGTCCGAACACTCTGCCCGAGTAGAGTGACAGTGGCCGAACAGAATCGTGTCCGAACAGAATCGTGTCCGAACACTCTGCCCGAGCAGAATGACCTTGGCCGAACAGAATTCTGTCCGAACAAGATCGTGTCCGAACACTCTGCCCGAGTAGAGTGACAACGGCCGAACAGAATTCTGTCCGAGCAGAAGCATGTCCAAACAGATTCATGCCCGAGCAGAACTCTGTCCGAACAGAACCATGTCCGAGCGGAATCATGTCCGAACAGAATCAGGTCCGAGCAGAATCATGCCCGAGCAGAATTCCATCCGAGCAGAACTCTGTCCGAACAGAATAATGCCCAAGCAGAACTCTGTCCGAACAGAACCATGTCCGAGCAGAACTCTGTCCGAACAGAATCGTGCCCGAGCAAAATTTCATCCGAGCAGAACTCTGTCCGAACAGAACCGTATCCGAGCAGAGAACTCTTTGAATATTTGCAATGGGGGCAGACAGATCCGATCCTGCTTTTGGCATATTTCGCTATCACCAGTGGGAAAAGTGTGCTTCCACCCGCTTCAGTAAACGCTGGTGAAAGCAGGGGGCATATGATATAGCTAAAAATATTCCTCCAATCTACGGACGACACGTGGCAGTTATGACACGTAACCCACACTGACTCATTACTGATATGGCAGTTACCGTATCAATCACCGGGCATAATCCTAAAGAGGCTCTGACTCTATCAGTTCAGATTGACATGAGATCCTCTAGGATCTTAATTATATTCTGATTAGAGTTGGTCAAAGCCCAGTCCTACTAGGACTCCTCATTCTACCACTATATAAAGGGATCAAGCCCCTTAGGTAAAAAGGAGTTCACACACAATCACACATTGTGTCTTACTGCATCTTCAGAGTTTTACATTGTTAGCCATCTCTGACTTAAGCATCGGAGCGTTCTCCCGCCGGAACCCCACCCAGCGGTCACTCCGTGTTCTCTTTTGCAGGCCTGATTTCTGGTGTGGTTCCCGATCCAGTTTTTAGCTGCAACACTAACCAAATTACACACCGTCAAAGCAATTTACTTACCGACTAGCAATGCTTGGAAAAGCCATGCATGATGCTCATAAATTGCATGGAAGGTGTCATTTTCGTTTCTTTATATGCTTTTTTACTTTCGTTCTGGCGCTAAAAATGCATATGTACTTGGCAATCAGCAATAACATTTGGAGGATAAATTACATATGATAGAGGAAAATAGCTCCTTCCATATCAATGTTCTAGGTGTTACAATTTTCATTCTAAGGTTTCTTTTATGGACAATAATATGACTAGCAAAGCCACTCCATGTTGGAGACTTTTTCCTTAGTTATGGGTTTCATGAAATACAAAAGTCTATGAAAAAAAAAACAAGGTAAACAATTCGTGTATTTTTGCCAACATGCAATAAGACCACAACTTTGCTAATACACGCGTCAATGCTCGCCGCACAAACGGATTTGTGTCCGTCGGTCTTAATTTGATGTTTAAAAGAGAAAATTAGGTAAATGCAATGTCTCATCCGCTTCATAAAGTATCAAGTGAAAGTGATCTGAATCAACAGTAAACGCAAAATAACAACACGACTTATATAGTACTAGGATGTATTCTCGCCGCGTTTACTTTCTTCTAATGAGGCAAAGGGACCGGTGAAAACACAAAGCTTTTGATGCTGTTGACTTGGCTCTCAACGGGTATGATGAAGCGTGTGTTAAATCCAGGGGACAAAATTATAAGCTTTTGCTAGCTAAACATGAAGCCGTGGTGATGCCAAGAAGAGTATTGGGGCAACTTTGCGTCTGCAATCATCAGTTGAGCCTCTGTATGTGCACCCACCCACTGACTGAAGCTGGGCTGATGAGCACCCTAAAGCCACACCTTATAATAACCATAACCAATACTAACTAACAAGCAAACAACAAAATAAATATGTCCAGGAAGGACTTGCCAAAACACTGGTGTATGTGGTCCCTGTATAACTGATTTTGGGGGAGTAGGGCTTCTTTTGGGGTTGGGATTGGCCTCTCAAAGTATAAAGGGAGCTGAGGGTACAAAAAGAAACCATTTTGCTAATACCTAACTCTAATTTTAAAACCTTGTATGCCTCGTTTAGGCTTCAATCTATCGCTCAAAGGCTAGACGATGGTAAAGATCCTCTATTGTGCGGCATCTTTACTGTACGACAGCTTTACTCATAAAAAATTGATATTAAAAAGTGTTTTATTATTGTTGCTAAAATTTACAGTAATAATCTTTTATCGCTGAATATATTTAACGATATCTTTCTATTACCTGGACCATAATTTGAAATTCTTTCGTGCCAAATTCTTTAATGGATCCAAGTGTGAATGTCATGGATACGTGGAGTGCTAATTAGTATAGAATCCAAAAGTGGTAAGACAAAGTGTACTAAGGAAAATACTAATAAGGAGAGTTGGAGTGGGCAATTAATAGGCGGTGGCTAAGTCAATATTCTCATACTAAGTTGGAGATTGTGTTGTAGCTTGGGGACCCAAAGGGCGATTTGTTTGCTGTACACAACATTCTTCTCCCCCTATTATGACAAATAAGTGATGTTCCCTAAGTTTTTAGAGTTTGGACCTTGGATACCCTACACTTGAGAAAGGTGCAGAGAAAGAGAGAGCTGAAGAAGGGCAGCTTTTCATGAGCTAGCTGTGTTACAAGTTGTGTCCTGATTGACACTGGATAAAGTTGAACAAAGATAGTGCAATTCTTAGAGACATGAAGGACATATATGCTGCATGCATTTGTGATGGCTGTTATTCCCTCCCGATCCATAATTCAAGTACCTCTATGAAAGCTACATATTTCATGCAATAGTTTTAAAGAACAAGGATGTAAGCCATATCAGTTCTTATGGAACTCAATTTTCTGCATAAGATTCTCGTACTAGGAGCGTATTTGGTATGTACATATTGTGAAGGGTACTTAAGGTAAGAGCGGCTTGATGCTGCGTAATATAAGTCATTAAAGCCTGACTCGCATCAGTATGCTTGAGAAAGGAACGATGGAAACACCGACAAAAGAATTGGACAGGAAAACTACTTTGAGAATGCAAAAATTCTTGGGTTTAATCGAGCTGATACGCAATGCTCAAAATCAGTCCAATCACTTACCACCCAGAAAGAGAAGTCAACTTCATCATGTACCGTCACAAAAAAATCGATTCAGAACATTACATGTTAGTTTGGTTATTCATCCTTTTTCCTTCTTTGGACTCTAATCCGACACCATTAAGAGGATGAACTGAGAGTGTTCTATTTATGGAATTGCAATGTTTGGCAGAGCAAGGGCAGTCACATAATTAAGTTGGGTAATTGTTAGGCAGAAAAGTGATGTAAAGGACTTGAATTATAAGGGCCAACAGTAACATGCATGTGGTCAACGCATGAAGACTGGACTTATTAAGAGTGTGACGACTGACGAATTGTAATCCACAGTTTACAGAACTGTCAGTGGATGCAACAACAATGTGGCCAAGAATGAAAAACAAATAATCTGCATGACAATAAAAGGAAAAATAAACAATTTTTTTTGGGATAAAGGTCGTAATTTATTTTAAACGTAGACTTTAATATCAGAAGAACAGACAGCATCATAGATGATTCATGAACCAATCTGGTTTACCATGATTCAGGGTATTTCGAAATGTTAGAAACGTAAGAAAATGGGGGCATCTATTGCACACAATGTTATGCTTGTAGACTCCCTCATTTGTCATTAAAGAATTTATCGGAGACGAATCATGTGCCTTTTTATGACAAGCAAAATTTGAACAAGTACATAAGGGTATAAAAACAGACATTCTTTATCAACGTTTTTGTATTCACATAAATATCGAAATCTAACAAATTAAAATTGTGCGCAGGTTCTATATTTATGTGGGATGACAGTTTGGGATGCCACCACTTTCTTTCCTTAAATCACTTGCTACAAACATCTCACTCCCCGAGCTGGGTGATCAACATCTTGTTCAACAACCTCACCCACCCCACCGCCGAATAATCTCTGGCTGAAATTGCTTTGCCGGCGATAGTTACCAACCAGCGAAGAACATGCCTAGGCGACCTCTTTAGGAGTGTAGAAACCACACCTAATATAGAACTAAAATGTGTTAGAAACATTAGTTCATAGTTAACCTATATTTAAGTGATTAACTCACTGGTGTCTTGACTGAAACAGTACATGAGAGTAACACAAAAGTGAGAGTGACGCCATAAAAGACGGATTAATAAGAGTTTGATAGTAAAAAAAGAAGCAAGATTTGATATGAAAGTAAAATATTGTTTCGACCAGTTAAGATCGTTCGATTACGAAGACTCGATGTAATAGAATGAATGAATGACTTATTAAATTAAAAGTTATTTTACGATATATTAATGAGCCGGGATCTTAAATGGTCGAGACCACTTAATTAATTTCGGATCATCAACATTTTCTGATTGCTCAGACATTGTTTTTAGCGTACACATCACCCTTTTGCCAAAACAAAACACTTCTTCTGAGTGGTATACAATAAACTTTACAGGTAACTGGAATATTGTATTGTATTGTATTGTATTATACTGCTTCACCATGAAAAGAATAATATTAAGATAGTACTATCTGTAAAAATAATTTAGATGTTTCCCTAGGCCAGCCATGTACTGCATCTGTTTTCACTTTTCAGGCTCAGCCAATTGCCTGTCCATTTTTGGACCCTCACCGCCCGCCCTTGGGCGGCATTTTTTAGTCTGAGCCACCCACTTGTACTCATCTAGACGGTGGCTGAGCTGCTGATTTGGGTGGCGTAAGCAAGAGCTCGGACCCTTTAATATTCAATGTATGTATGCATAAGCATCTCTGGTCGTCGTCATAATTAGCAGTGGAGACATTTTCCAAGGCTTGTGGCCACTAGGAATCTATGTATGTTGGCTGTTTGCTCAAAATTCCTGAGAAGGACTTGAGATTTTATGTGCTTTGCCTTTGCAAGTTGGATGGTGACCTTCTCTTCACGTCTTGTTCATATACAATAAAGTCGAACGTATTTCGTTTTTTTTTTTTTTGTTTCCTTTCATTTGGTTTTTCATTGGTCAAAGGTCAAGGAATAGCATTATTATTATCAGTATTATAAAATATTTGCTATCGGAGGAGATGTACAAAATAACCGAAATGTTCACAAAGCACTTACAATTTGACATATAACATATCTAGTGACAAAAAAGTTCTTATTAAAATTACTCTGTTCACATTGTTAAAATTTACAGGGACAATATTTTGTTGTTGTAATGCATATAGTGTTTTTCTTAATATAGCAGAGATGTTGTATAGTGGGAGGATCATAGTCCTGACATACTATTTGCTCTTGGATAATGGGTGTTAAATTTTTTATAATTCATAACCGAATTTTTTTTAGACACAATGAGTGCAGGAAGAAGGGTTGGAATAATATTTGATAAATTAGTGATAAAGTATCATGAGACATAAAGAGCATGTAGTAAAAAAAATCTTCTATCAATTTAAAGAGGAGAGAGTGCTAGCAGAATTCAGAAGAAGCCGTAGTTATTTGGCTAAGTTCCCCTTATTGTCGCTTAATTAAGAAAAGATTGTCTAAACAAGCTTAAATGGTTAACCAATTGAAATATATGCAAATTAATCAACTTTTATGCCATTATTATGTGTTTACTGCTTAGTAGATCAATAATTTCTCGGAATTTACGTGCTCTTTCTTTTGCTCCTAAAAATTTAGTGTTTCTTGGTTATCATGGAGTAAAATTCCCATCAAGCACTTATTTTAAGGAAAAATTACTATCTTTTGTTAGTGGTGTTACTAGTTTTTCTTTTTTTCTTACCTTTTTCAGTAGGAGGTAGTATTAGCATTTCTTAGTCGTCCTAGAAAGTTATGCTAGACGTATTAGCAAAGTACTTTTGACTTTGCTGAAACAATGTCTGCTTTGACATGTTTGTACAACATGCTTGCTTCTAAAACACTACTTGACTTTGAGCTAATGCATATAACTTATGATTCAAAATATTGCGTATTATTGTGATCCTTAAGTTACATGCTTACTAAATATTAGAAGCTCAAGAAAAGAAAGCACACGATTAGTAGTGTCATGCTTTTCAAATTTCTTCTTTGTGAAACGTTACATTCTCTTTTTTATTTTTCTCAAAATAAACGATCGAAATGACTAGGTATCTCTCATAATATTCCAAAATGGGGCCGAAGTGACAAAGATTTAACATAAATTGGACAAATTTAATGGCCAAGATCTCAGTTCCCATGAAACTCGGAGTTTTGATTTGGTCTTTTGTTGCAAAGACAAACACCCCCATATCCACCATTATACGTCTATCTATTTAAAACCCCCTTCTAAAAAATAATCTCTTTCTGTTTTCTCAGCAGACCACTTTATGGAGTGTGTGTGTGTGTGTTTTTTCGATCGTCATTCATACTGGGTACTGTTGTCGATGCTTAATAAGACCTCAGAGCCGTTCATTCTTTCTTGAAAACACAACTCTCGGCTTTTCTGCTTTTGTTTTTTTGTTTACGCATAGCCTTGCCAAGATAACCCAATACCACTTTTGCTCCTATTTGGAAGTGTTTTTTTCCACCCAATCAAAGAGCACTTCCTTGTTTTTCAGCTTGGTTTGCAGCCTGTGACAACCATCCTGCCAGTTGAAGCGTTTTCTGGGTGCTGACTTGAAGCTGGTTTCGTTTTGTAAATGGTAGTAGCACATGAGAAGAAGCTGCATTCTTGAATTTGGTTTGTAAAATGTGCGCGACACAGAGTAATTCCAGTATTAAAGAGGCGCTCAAGACTCTCTGCTGCAAACATGGGTGGTCTTATGGTGTTTTTTGGCGTTTCGACCAGCGAAACTCCTTGTAAGCTTCTGTTTCTTCCCTCACCTGCACCACATACACACACACACAAAAACACAAACACTCACAGGGCACAGAACATAAGATTACATGTATGTTTTTTCTTTTTTATCTGGTTTGGATTCTTTGGCCCTCAGAATTTTTGCGTGACAATTTTACAATATTCTCAAATTCCAAATCTGTATTTTTCTGTTCTGTTTACATGTACCACAGCATGGCATATTTCTTCCTATTTGGGGGGAGGGGGTGGTTATATTTTTCTTTTCTCCTTTTTTTTTCTTTCTCTTTTTCACTTCTGTTGACAGGAATTTTCATAAAAGTTGTTTTCAGGAGGATGCACAAAGTTTTGTTACCTCTATCTTTATGTAGACGAAAAAATGTTATCAGTATGCCAAATAATATGGTTGGGTTTTGTTGATCTTTCGCATTTAATGGATGTCAAACTAGATTAAATCCTGATTCTTTAATTTCAATTAAATCATGAAGCATTGGTATTGCTTTTTCATCAATGAATTTGATTGATTTCATAATGATCCCATTAATTGTTCCAGATTGCTAACTATGCAAGAGGCCTACTATGAAGAGCAGATGGGAGTTGTAATCGATGATATGCTTCTACAAGTCCACATGCTAGGTGGAGGGTATGCTTCTATAGACTTCGCACAAGATTTATACTTTAAGTCTGCGTTAGAAGATTGTTGTTTGTAATTAACATAGTAAAACATAAAAGCCTAAGAGATCAGGCTAAGTCGCTCTTCTGCTGGAGCAACTGATGTTGATATCTTTCGCTACTCTTAGGATAATTGGCCAAGCAGCTTTCACTAAGAAGCACCGTTGGATGTTCTCAGATGATCATTCAGGAGTGAGTCGAGATATGTTTGAGGTATTGATCATTGACAATGTGGAAGACTTTTTAGCATTACCTTTTCCTATGAAATCCATTTTGAAGTTGATTACTGATCATGGTTGAGGCCGCATTAACTTTCTGGGGATTTGTCTGCTAATTCGCAAATATCATTTTTTTTCTACAGGATGACTCTGAGTTCCATCACCAATTTGCGTCTGGGATAAAGGTAACTTTTTCGCTTCTAGTTTCAAGAAGCATGTCTGGCTTGATGTATTAGCAACATCATGTGCAACTACATGGTTGACAATGATGAATGTGTTTGTGTGTGATTTTCTTCATTAAAGGAAAAAACTTATTGATTGATTGGTGAAAATTGTTTTGCAGACCATTGCTGTAGTTCCAGTGGATCTAGGGGGAGTTATACAGTTTGGATCTACCCAGAAGGTTAGTAGTGAAACCGCATGGGCATCCGACTTCACCTTTGGGCAATTATAAGCTCAGACATCATGCAGTTCTAAGTACAGTCTCCTGTTATAACCCCGAACTTCACCCAACCTTAACTGCAAGGGGCGGTTTTATCCTTGGCTCTGATTATGCTTTGTTGGATGAATATTATAACGGCATTTGATCCACCGTCTGTGGGTGGAGGCTGTAAAACTTATCTAATCCTTTCAAGGAACGAGGAAATCTTTAAAAACAGTTTACTTTAAGCCTCCAAATCTAGCACTCCCTCCATCCAACTAGTTTGGGTAACTTCACCTATTCAAGTATTCTCTAAACCGTCATTTGTAGAAATTATTTCTAGATCAGAAGGTAACTCAAACTAAAGTATGTACCATTCACTTGGGAGGACTTGTGTACTTAACAAGCCATCAAGGGTAGAAGTTGAGAGTAGGCTAATGTTTATGCAATATACTGCTCAACAAAAGATGATGAGTGCTCAAATTGTGGGAGGGAGTTAGTAGTTAGGATCAGGGCACACATGCCTTCCAGTGACGAGCCGGGGGTGGGGTGGGGAGGTGTTTGTAAAGGAAATAACGTTAGAAGCCGACATCACATGTTTTACCATCCATCTAGGAATGGGTGCACGGCCGTTCTTAGAGAATGGCCAAACAACGAATATCATGCTTGACACTCCCACACACATGCAAGTTCCGGGATTACCCGTGGATAGACAAATCAATTAGAAATAAATCAAGGTGCATCACCAAAGTGAAAATAGCACTTTCTTATATAGGTCTCTTTGCAAAAAGCACTTTCTTATATAGGTCTCTTCGCAAAAAGCACTTTCTTATATAGGGGTACCAACTATGCAAGCGGAGAGATTCAAACTCAGGACCTTGTGCAAAGAGACCTCTGATACCATGCTAAGTGACCACTTGCTCTAAAAGCTTTTTCTATTGGAGAATCAGCCCAACAATATATATCATGCTTAACATCATACACTAAATGACGCAGTCAAAGCATAGGCGGGAACTATAAACTTGTGATGTTTCACCTATTAAAAAACCTTTGCATGCTTACAATCTTCGCTGTACTTATTTTTGTTATTGCAGATTTTGGAGAGGACAGGCTTTGTGCATCAGACGAAAAGTCTCTTCCAAGAGTTGGAAAATATTGAGGGGCTTATGCTATCAGAAAATGCACCATCTTGTTCGAACAGAGAAAGTCATGGTCTGAGTGGATTGTTTGCTCCCATCATATCATCTGGAAATTTATGTCCTGTGGAACTCAAATCTTTAGATAGTATGCGCTGTCAGGATTTGAAAGAAACAGCTTGTTCTTCATCAAATCGAAGTCAGTCACTATCTTTCGCTTCAGAACAAAGAAGTCTGCGCCCCACATATACGAACTCCTATCATCCTGATAACCAATTCCATAGTGCTGACTCAGACGCTCAGCAGCCACTTCTCCAGTCTAGCACTCTCTTTAATTGCTCTACTGAAACCCCTTGCAGCCATATATGGAGCAGTGCGGATAGTTCGGCTTCATTCAAGGGACGACCATCTGATCAGGAATGTAGTATTGGTTTCTCTGCTAAATCAAGAGGTCGTGAATCTTGCCTAGATACAGTTCAGAAAGTTCAGAATTCAACACTAGAGTCATTGCACAACACAGAAAAATTATTTGACCTGGAGAAAGCTTCTCTCCACACTGCTGGAAATTTGAAGAGCAAGCAGCATTCATCTATGTTACTACATGAAACTGAAAGTGAACTTCTAGAAACACCAACTAATCTATGCGCATTTGAGGAGTTGTTCCCAGCATTTGATTATAATACAGATCTTTCAAAATCCTGCCCAGTGGATAATTTTTCAGACTGGTTTGCTCCCTCACTAGATCAGAAAAATGACAGGGTGGCTGTCACACTGAACAATGACCTACTATCACAAGCAATGGGACTCAATTCGGCAAATTGTAACTTCAGTGGAGGATATACAGCCATTCCAGTCAGTCATCCAGCCAATTCTGTACGAAGTTCCATCACTAACGTATTTAGTTCTGACGGGAAAGAGAAATGTTCAAGCATTTCTAAAGTCGAGAACGACCTGTTTGACTGTTTAGGACTAGATTTTGGGGGCAAGCTGGCAAGGGATTGGGATGAAATTCTAATGCCAGTAGTGAATGGTGGTCAATTGGATTTTAGTGCTGATACTTCAGAATGCATCTCAGAGCAACGTGTTGGCTCCACATTTGCCCCCAGGAAAGGGCTATTCTCCAAATTAGGTATTGAACAGCTTTTAGATGGTAATACTGGTGTCGCTAAGACTGCATCCGGATCGAGCTTTGAGGATCAATTATCGTCGACAACTAAGAGGAGGAGGACTGAAAGAACCTTGGGGAGCTGTGATCAACTGCAGTTAGCAGGTCTTCCTTGCTTTTCTCAGAAATTGAGCTCACTGCAGCCCGTATATAATATAGACAGGACAAACAACTTTGGTCCTATAAAAGAGGTAATCCCGAAATCTGAGGCAGCCTCATGGACAGGTGAAAACTTCAGTGTGAATGGTGAAAGCGCTGTTTCAGACCCTAAGAGACGTGTGGAACCTGTAAAAGCCACCAAAAAGAAGGCTAAACCGGGGTCTCGACCAAGGCCCAAAGACCGTCAGCAGATCCATGACCGCATGTCAGAGTTGAGAGAACTCATTCCCAATGGTGAGAAGGTACGTGAGTTTCTAACCCTGTGGAACAGGCCATGTTGGAATACCGTGTTTTGCTTCGTCCGATTTCATGTTTTAGAAAATATGAAAAGGGTCTTTCAATAATCTTGTTTCAGTACCATTCTGGAAAAAAAAAAGGCAAAAAAGACACATTCTTAGGGATGGTCAACAAATTATGTATCTTCAAAAATGCTGAAGTACTTGAAGAAGGGGTCAGACATGGCAAACAAATGACATATCTTCTGAAAATGCTAAAATTGACTGACCAAACTGGTGTCGCCTGTGATATTTTTAGTTTGCAAAAATGGACAGATACCATCTTTTGGAATAAGGCCTTTCTGTACTACTTGGTACTAATGATGGGGCATTTTGATGGTGCATTTGCTAATGAATTATCCTTTGTTATTACAGCTGACTATCGACTGTTTGTTGGATCGCACTATCAAACAAATGCTTTTCTTGCAAAGTGTGACAAAACATGCAGACAGGCTCATACAAACTGGACCAAAGGTAACAAGTTGGTCCCTTGAACTCGATGGCATTTTTGTGAAAGTTGTTTGACACTACAGGATTTTATCTCGCTTATCACATGTTAACGAACATGTGTGATCTTAATGCTGATCCTCAGGAAGATGAGGACGTTCACAAGGACAAGTCCACCAGTACTGGTGTCACATGGGCATGTGAACTTGAAGATCAAACAATGGTCTGTCCGCTGATAGTTGAGGACCTTAGTACCCCAGGACAAATGCTTATAGAGGTAAACAAGGTTTATCTGTATGTGCAGATAAACTCTGATTGCTAAAATTGTTTCCTGTCTTTCTTTCTTCCTATATTCTTTTGTTCTACAGATCTGAAGTGCTCTAAATGCCTTATATGCTGCAGATGCTATGTGAAGAACAGGGTTACTTTCTTGAGATAGTAGATATAATTCGAGGATTTGGCTTGATTATCTTGAAAGGAGTGATGGAAGTTCGTGAAAACAAGATATGGGCACATTGCGTTGTCGAAACTGAGGTAAACAGTGAACTAAAAAGAAAGTTCTACTCGTAGTTCTACCACGTTACTTGCTTTTAAGACGTTTGCTATGTTTGCTTTCTTCCAGGGAACTAGGCATGTAACAAGACATGAGATATTTCCGGCCCTTGTTCAGCTTCTACAGCTAACAGGGCCAAATGGGATGGAGACAATTAATCGGCGTGGGAATCCTGCCGATGGAGGGACTCCTATTCTCCCCGATTACGAGAGGTCGGCGGTTCCACTACCTTTCAGCTTGGCTGAGGCACTTCAATGTACAAGCTTATAACGAAGTGTCAGAAGATACCCTGAGCCTTTTCACCGATAAAATGATTGCTATGGTTGGTATATCTAAAATTGAACTTCAAGAGTTAGAAGAAGAGATGAAACGAGAGGAAAAAGAAAATAGCTTGGAATTGGGATGTGAAGATATGGACGCGTATGTCTCAAAGACCACAGGTGGCCAAGTTACGTCATTTGATGCAATAGCAATAGTTCGGGAAATCTGGTGGGTGGGTTATGCTTGGCCATAATTGTGAAAACGGGACAACTCGTGTTTTGTATTCTCTTTTCTCCTTTTCACGAGCTTCTTTTGCCTTTGACGACATGTTCGTATTCTGAAACATACGAATTTGTTATGCTGATTAGCTCACTGCTAACTTAGGATTGTACAGATGGTACTTTATGTTGAGAATTTTTCATTATTGATTCTTACCTTATTAATGTTTGTACTACAAGGAATAAGTTGCAAAAAGAATCAATCAAATTGATTGATTGGTTTGAGAGATATTAACTCTCAAACATTGACATTTAATAAGGTTGAAACTAATTATGAAGTGGGTTCCCACATGACTTGAAAAATGGAAAAGTTAAGGGTATTTAAATGGCTATGTGACATATCATATTGTTCTAGAAACACATGGTATGCATGGCCATGCACTCGCACATGTGCGGTGCACCGCACACGCGCGCGCCGGGGGCGGGGGCGGCGTAAAGGCGCTTTTAGGCGCACTTCGCACGTGTGCACCAGCTTAACTTTTTACGACAAATTCAACCTATGAGTTGTAATTTGGACTGAAACAGTGTAACTGTTCACGAAATTAAACAGATTACAGATCTGTTTAAATTTGAAATGGCACCTGTCTAAGGTGCCTTTTAGTTCAAATATTGCAGCTGTTCAGTGTGTCTACAGATTGTGACTGTTAAGTGACATCTGCAGAATCACTTAACTGTCACAACTGTTTGCAGCTGTTCTAGACACCCTTTGGTGTCTATAAATAGGGCTGATGGTCAGATCATTTGTTCACTCTGAATTCTCTCTTGCTCTCTCTCAAATTTCTGTCTGTTGATTGCAATCTACTGTGATCAACAGAGTTTCGCCTGTTTTATCTTGGGAGGCAAATTTGCTGCTACCCTACGCAGATTATAAGGGAGCAAATACTGTCTTAAGATTGTTGATGAAAAATGGTAGTGCGGAGAATAATTGAGTGAAATATGCCTGAACTGTGGGATGATCTCGACAGCAAGTGCAAGACGGAGGACGCCGGGAATAAAAAATTCCTAATCACTAAGTTGTTTGACTTCCGCATGGAAAATAGCAAGTCTGTTATTACTCAGATTCATGAACTGCAAATGATTATAAATTTAATTATTTCGGAGGGTCACTCTCTTGACGAGTCTTTCCAAGTGTCTACTATAATTTCTAAATTGCCTTTAGCTTGAAACGAATGTCGTAAGGAGTTAAAACAAAAGAAGGATGCCATGACCATGCAAGAGTTGGTCAAGTATATTCAAGTTGAAGAGAATTCTCGAAACTTGGAAGGCTTGAGTTGGAAGAAAACAAATCCTCCAAGGCTCTTGTAATAGATCATGGCTCCTCTAGTGGCACTAAGCGTAAGCTTGATGGTCAAGCTTCTGCTTCTACCAACCGGCAAGACAAGCCTAAAAAGGCCTGTTGGAAGTGTGGGAAAATTGGCCACTTCAAGACGAATTGCTGAGTGGCTAAGAGGCAGAAAAAGGACCATGCCAATGTGGTTGACAACGAGGACTTCGTTGCAGTGGTTTCCGAAGCCAACATGATGGGGGAAGATGAAGAGTGGTGGGTGGACTCCGGTGCAACCAAGCACATTGCTAAAAACAGAAATCTGTTCAAGGACCTCGAGCCAGTTGCGGAGGGATATCATCTATGCATGGGAAATTCATTTACGGCTAAGGTCATGGGCAAATGAACTGTTGTGCTCTATCTCTCCTCAGGAAAGAAGCTGACCTTAAAGGATGTGCTTTTTGTTCCCGATGTTAGGAAAAATCTTATATCTGTTAGTATACTTAATCAGTTTGGATTTAAGATTTTGTTTGAGTCAGATAGTGTTATTCTGACCAAGGGAGGGAACTATGTTGGCAAGGGATATGTAACCAATGGATTGTACAAGCTTACTATTGCTAATAAAGATACTAAGTTTGCTTATATTGCTGTTCCATTTAATTTATGGCATTCTAGACTAGGTCATGTTAATTATAAACGCATGAAAAAGTATGATAAAATTGGGTTTAATACCTCAAAATATTTCACCTAGTTTAGAGAAATGTTTAGTTTGCATAAAGGCAAAAATAGCCAGAAAACCCTTTAAAGGGGTTGAGAGGAAAACAGAACTATTAGAATTAGTACATTCGGACTTGTGTGAAATGGAAGGTCATCAAATAAGGGGTGGTAAAAGATATTTCATTACATTTATAGATGATTGTTCACGTTATACATACACGTACTTGCTAAGGACTAAGGATGAAGTTTTGGATAAATTTAAAATTTACAAAGCAGAAGTAGAGAATCAATTAGATCGTAAGATTAAAATTTTACGGTCGGAAAGGGGAGGTGAATATCTTTCCTTTGATGATCTATTTGAAACTTGGGGTATCATACACCAAGTTACAGCTCCTTATAGTCCACAACAAAATGGTGTTGCCGAGAGGAAAAATAGGACCTTGCAAGAAATGGTTAATACCTTATTACTTACTTCTGATTTGCCTAAGAATTTGTGGGGGGAAGCACTCATGACTTCTACATATATACTTAATCGTATACCCCACAAGGTATCTAATGTCACACCCTACGAGTTATGGAAGAAGAGAAATCCTTCTTTTGGACACCTTAAAGTATGGGGGTGTAGGGCTTTAGTAAGGCTAACCGATCCGAAAAGACCCAAATTAGGGCAAAAGGCAATCGAATGTGTCTTCATAGGCTATGCTCAATATAGCAAAGCGTATAGATTCTTAACCATGGAATCAACGGAATCCGTTAGCCAAAATATAATTTTGGAATCTAGAGATGCATAATTTTTTTGAACATTCTTTCTCTAGATATCGGAAAAGTGAAGACACAGTCGATGAGAATCAAGTTCACCCTACTCCGGAAATTGGGGAAGGAGGTGAACTGAGGAGAAGTAAGAGAGCAAGGATTGAAAAAACCTATGGTCCAGATTTCTACCAATTCTTAGTTGAGGGAAGTAGAAATGAAGGTGATTACTCTCATATGTATAACGTAGAACATGACCCTCTTACATATCGAGAAGCCATAACTTCTCGAGATTCTGACTTGTGGGAAGAAGCCATAAATGATGAAATGGAATCGATAATGTCAAACCAAACTTGGGTATTGACGGATTTACCACCAGGGTTTAAACCAATAGGCTGCAAATGGATCTTTAAGCGAAAGCTTAAGCCAGACGGATCTGTAGATAAGTATAAAGCTAGACTTGTAGTCAAGGGTTTTAAACAAGAGGAAGGAATTGACTATTTCGACACTTATGCTCCGGTAGCTAGACTTAGCACTATATGATTATTGTTTGCTTTATCGTCAATTAACAAACTAGTTATACACCAAATGGACGTCAAGACTGCTTTTCTAAATGGTATTTTAGATGAAGAGGTGTACATGGAACAACCGGAAGGTTTTATACTAAAGGGCCAAGAAACAAAGGTTTGTAAGCTCATCAAATCTTTGTATGGCTTAAAACAAGCTCCTAAGCAGTGGCATGAACGATTTGACCAAGTCATTCTCTCTCATGGATTTAGAATAAACGAATGTGACAAATGCGTTTATTCTAAGTTTGATAAAGGACGTGGTGTGATAATATGTTTGTATGTGGATGATACGTTAATCTTTGGAACTGATTTAGATACTGTGTTGAAAACTAAAATATTTCTATCTTCATCGTTTGATATGAAGGATATGGGGGAAGCCAATGTTATATTGGGAATGAAAATAATTAGATCCTCGGATTCTATTTCTTTGTCACAGTCTCATTATATTAAGAAAATTTTAAAGAAATTTAATCACGAGAATTGTGCCCCGGTTACTACCCTATATGACCCTTTGATCAAGTTAAGGGCAAATAAAGGGAAATGTGTTTCTCAGCTAGAGTATTCTAGTGTTATTGGCAGCTTGATGTATATCATGCAATGTATCCGACCAGATATAGCCTTTGCGGTTGGTGTTTTGAGTAGGTTTACTCATAACCCCGGGTAAGTTCATTGGAATGCGGTGTTTAGAGTACTTAAGTATCTTAAGGGAACAATGGACTATGCACTAACTTACAAGGAATTTCCTGCCGTTTTGGAAGGGTACACAGATGCAAACTGGATTACGGACTCAGATGAAACAAAGTTCACAAGTGGTTGGATATTTACCATAGGTGGAGGTGCTATTTCTTGGGGTTCCAAAAATCAAACTTTGATTTCACATTCGACCATGGAGTCAGAGTTTATTGCTTTGGCAATGGCGGTCAAGGAGGCAGAATGGCTAAGAGACCTGTTGATAGAGTTTCCTCTATGGCCTAAGCCAATGTCTGCTATTTCTATATTCTGTGATAACGAGGCAGCGTTAACGCGGGCATATAGTAAGGTTTATAATGGGAAGTCTAGACATATAAGTCTTAAACAAAGCTATGTGAGAGAACAATTAAGCAAAGGAGTTGTTACTGTTAGTTATGTGAAGTCCAAAGGTAATTTGGCAGATCTCTTTACGAAAGGCCTAGGCAGGGATATAATATGGCAGACTTCCAGGGAGATGGGTTTGAAGCTCATGAAATTAGAGAGGTAACATACACGTGGAAACCAACTAGATACTAGAGTAACCTCTAGTCTACTAGTTCAATGGAAAAACACGTTGTATTTATAACTAAATATGCACTAAAAGACGAAGATTTTGATCTTCATGCCATCTCAAGGTAGTGCATGTATGTATGGAGAACAAAAGGAGGGTGGGAGTTATTCCCTTAATAAATCTATGTCCTTAAAGGAAGGTGCAAGTCATACAAGTGCACCTTAGTAGATTTACCTATGTAAGTGCGGGAAGTGGGGCCGCTTCTACGAGATTTGAGCTAGTCTCTATAGCACTTATGAAAATCCTAAGATGTGGCACATGGCCGTAAATGTGCAGGTATTTGGAAATTTGGTTGGAAAGTTTTACACATAGTTGTGATGATCAATCACCAAGGATTCTTAGTTCAAGGCTAAAGCTACTTTGAATTCTGATTGACTTTATTGCTATATGGTAAAGGTTCAAGTTGAAAGACACATTTATCTTAGTAGGACCTACCAAAGGAAAGAGAGAGGTACATTTCTAAATTAGGAATGTGATAAAATCCAATTTTGCAAATTTGGGGGAAATTGTTGGGAATTTTCCATTATTGATTCTTACCTTATTAATGTTTGTACTACAAGGAATAAGTTGCAAAAAGAATCAATCAAATTGATTGATTGGTTTGAGATATATTAACTCTCAAACATTGACATTTAATAAGGTTGAAACTAATCATGAAATGGGTTCCCACATGACTTGAAAAATGGAAAAGTTAAGGGTATTTAAATGTCTATGTGACATATCATATTGTTCTAGAAACACATGGTATGCATGGCCATGCACTCGCGCGTGTGCGGTGTATGCATGGCCATGCACTCGCACATGTGTGGTGCACCGCACCACACACGCGCGTGGGCGCCGGCGGGGCGTAAAGGCGCTATTGGCGCTTTTAGGCGCACTTTGCACTTCGCACGTGCGCATCGTCGCTAGGAGCCCTCGCCCCAAGCCCAGCTTAACTTTTTACGACAAATTCAACCTGTGAGTTGTAATTTGGACTGAAACAGTGTAACTGTTCACGAAATTAAACAGATTTCAGATCTGTTTAAATTCGAAATGGCACCTGTCTAAGGTGCCTTTTAGTTCAAATATTGCAGTTGTTCAGTGTGTCTACAGATTGTGACTGTTAAGTGACATCTGCAGAATCACTTAACTGTCACAACTGTTTGCACCTGTTCTAGGCACCCTTTGGTGTCTATAAATAGGGCTGATGGTCAGATCATTTGTTCACTCCGAATTCTCTCTTGCTCTTTCTCTCAAATTTCTATCTGTTGATTGCAATCTGCTGTGATCAACAGAGTTTCGCCTGTTTTATCTTGGGAGGCAGATTTGCTGCTACCTTACGCAGATTATAAGGGAGCAAATACTGTCTTAAGGAAAGAGTGCAACGCATTCAACTCAGGCATATTTCACTCAATTATTCTCCGCACTGCCATTTTTCATAAACACTTTATTGTTGTTTCATTCATGTGACAATGGAAATGCCCTTTCTTTCTCTGTCCTGTTTATCTAATCATGCCATCAGATGGGTAACCTTGGGGGCACTTCTAGCAGATATGATGTTGGATACGAGATGGCTTTGTGACTGAAAAGGATCGACTTCGAGGCACGTTGTAAAACGCTCTCCTTAAGTTTATATTTGCCTCCACCTAAAAATGGTGTGCTTCGGGTTTCAGGCAAATACCCTCCAAGATACAACGAAACTTACTAGTGAATAGCGTTTGCACACACGATATTCACCCCACGGATATGTGTATGAAATACTGGATAATGCGTTTACAACTATGAAATTCTGCAGAAATTTCTTATTGTAAAAGATCTGCAGAAAAGAGAAGAGAGTAGAGGCTCATCTATATGGTCAGATTTTCGGACCATTGTGCTCTATTTAAAGCACTAGTGATTGCAAATCAAGGGTCACACCCTTTCATCATGCACCCAAGTAATCTGGACCGTTGGATTAGAAACCGTTAGATTAACGGTCAAGATCTGGACTGGTAACTAACCAGCTTCCAACAGTTAGGTCTGGTCCGAACGGGAACCACCCAGCTACCTAACAGGTGCAACCGTTCGGGCATAACCCGAACCAGTGCAAGTGTAACCACTCAGCTACTAACGATCGGATGCGAAGTCCAAAGTGCGCTATTAAAGCGCCACATTGCGCCTCACAGCCCACTACCACGCGCGCGCGCGTGCGATCGTTCCTCGTGCATATACCTTAGCATACCACATAAGTATTAAAATAAGTTGAGTTCTTTATTATATACCTACTTACTTTTCCAATTCCCTTTTATGTGGGATTCCTCCCTCTTTGCCTCTTCGCCTTCCTTTCATCATTTTGACAAAGAAAATGAATCAACCTTGACACTATATTTTGAAAAAAACACTATGAGATGGAATCCGCCTTCCTGTTTCAAAGGCACCGTAATTGCTGCCAGTTTTGCAACTAATATAAAACTTGGTGAAGCGATTAAGCTGCTGCACGAGCTTACCAGTAGCTCCGTGATGAGGGAAGTTATAAGCTGAGCATTTGATGAAAGCGCATTCCCGAATACCGTATCTACAACTGTTAAACCGACGGTCATAAGCTGACAGATTTTGGATTTTAAGGTGTTTGGTTAACAAGAGAGAATGGCGCGTTTCAACTGAAAATCACAGTTATAATGCTGTAACAGTACCCTTCTATAGTATTCCACGTGCTGGGGCTGATAACAGTTGAAACCCCATAATAAAACCCAAGCGAAAAGTTTAAACTTTTGAATTAGCTTTTTGCAGAGTGATGCTTACACAAGTACATGTAAAGCATTTGATAAGGACATTGTTGAAAAAATTAAGGAGAAGAAGCAAAGTAGAAACCCGCTTCTGATAGCACATGGAGATAAGTGCTCTTTCCATTCAGTTGAAACCAGCTGAGGCCAACATTAGAGGTGTTGAAACCCAATGTTTACTTTCCAAAAAGTTATTTTTGCCCCGAGATGTCCTACTCATGACCTAATTCTTTCCTAGGGAGTGAACTGATATGAAGTTTTATAAGGAGGTGATCAGATCCACCACCTATCTGCAGCTCCAAATTCAGGGGCAGACCATTAGGTAAACTTGTCCTTTTTTATGTTCAGAAAGGATTTCTGATAAGATTTTTAAAACCAATATTGGGCTTTCCACTTTAGGCGAGTTCCACTAGAGTAATCAGTTTTAGAATAAGCTTTAGAATGCCTCTGCACCCACCAGAGGAAAGATTTTGCCTATCTGCCTCACCTCTAACAATTGGCAGAAGATACAATGATTGACAGACATTGGTTGGGAACATACTAAATCAGGATTAGTGCTTTGTTTAAAATTTTCATAACCTCGAGAGAGACATGCGAGAGAGAATTGTGGTCAGAGACCACTTACAATTGAGAAATGATGGATACACCAGGAAAATATTTTCATGATGACATGACCTAAATCGTACATTACAAGAACTTGTTGATTATGTTAGAAACAATTTTAGGATAGTTATGTCTGACTGTTCATCCACTTAAGAATAATGCGTTGGTAGCATGGTTCTTGTGGAGTATCCATTAGTCCATTACAGCAAAGTTGAGATGGAATATGTTAACTGTGAGAGTTAGCTTCAAGACATTCTGTCCCAGTAGACACTTTTCGTATTCGATTGACTGCATTTATCTAGAGTAATCTCCCTCGTATTTGCGTATCACCAACCCTATTGGGAGGTTGATTCAGAAGTTAATGTTATGAGGAAACCGAGTTTAAAGTTCAATTCCAAAAGGGAAAACTGCAGGAATCAATAAAAAGTATGTAGCAGCATGGGAGAGAATAGTCACCTATGTCATACAAGCCCACTGACCTAACCAAGAAGAATAAAAAAAATGAAAAAAACAAGCCTCCCATTCCATAGGACAGCTCTCTTTTCTGTTTCTCTAGAAAGTGAGGTTGAGGTGTCAAATACACTCTTTATATAAGCCTCAACACTCATTCCAATCGACAGCATAGGCGTAGTTCTCCCAGTGCATGGAAATTGGAGGCACTGTTATCCTTGATTACCCAAACTTCTGTTGTCCAACTTCTTTTGTGAAAGATGACCACCTCTAAGGAAGCTGCAGGTAATGTTGAGTGGACGATCAGGGTGGGCAGTGGCTCACCGGCGGTTTTGATACCTGAGCCAAAACCAGCCAGGAGAGTCGGTTTAAAGGGCTTGATCGTGAATTTTGTTTCTCGAGTGTACAGCTTTTTGGAGAAGGCGTGGGATTTAGGCGTAGAAGACCCCAGAAAAGTGATGCATTGTCTCAAAGTAGGGATTGCTCTTAGTGTTGTCTCACTGTTTTACTACACGAGACCTTTGTATGAAGGTGTTGGCGGCAATGCCATGTGGGCAGTTATGACTGTTGTAGTCGTCTTCGAATACACAGTGGGTAGGTATTCAAAAACCTTTACAAAATTCAAACAATTCACAAAATCAACAAAAGTATTCTCCTTTGTACTTTTGACACAAGAAAACCAACCTCATGCCAAAAACCTTGTAAATTCCTGAAGTCCTTTTGACACACAGGAACTCTGTCTGTTATACAGACAAATGCTCGTTATTACCATCTATATCCTGCAGCTAGAATCATCTATTAGTCTATCCTACCTATAATCTGATTAATACACACTCGGAAACACTAGTAAGTGGTACTTCAGTCGCAGTTCATACTAATCCTTACGATATTGCAGGTGCAACTCTATACAAGTGCTTGAACAGAACTTGTGCAACTTTTCTTGCTGGAGCCCTCGCGATTGGAATCCACTGGGTTGCCAGTAAATCAGGAGGAAAAATTGAGCCTATAATTTTGGGAACTTTCGTTTTTCTACTAGGTATATGATTTTGCAATGGAGAAATGTCTCGTTAGTCCTGAAGATGAAGCTTTATGCTCATTACTTTTGTCTTTTTCTTTTCAGCTTCTGCGACGACCTTCTCTAGATTTCTTCCAGTAGTGAAGGCGCGATTTGATTATGGTGCTACAATCTTCATCCTAACTTTCAGTTTAGTTTCAGTTTCGGGTTATCGGGTGGAGAAATTGCTTGATTTGGCACACCAAAGATTATCAACCATAATGGTAGGGACCTGTTTGTGCATTCTCATTGGCATGCTTATCTTTCCCATTTGGGCCGGGGAGGAGCTCCATCTTCTCATCACCCGCAATTTGGACAAACTTGCAAAATCCTTGGACTGTAAGTATTTATGTCTGAACTCAACACAACAACATGTTTCGTAGTCTATGCAAGTTTTCTCAAGAAAGCAGTTTTCAACTTTTTATAGATTGTGTAGCTGAATACTTCAGTAATAGCGAGGACACAATCAGCAGTAATGAAGAATCTAACAAGAACTCGCAAGCGTACAAATGTGTGCTGAATTCAAAGGCTGCAGAAGAGACTATGGTATGTGACACATGATCGAAACAAGTTGGTTCTTTCGTGTCTTGCAAGGGTGTCTTTAACTAAATTTCTAGGTGGTGTACCTTCTGTACAGGCCGGTTTTGCTAGATGGGAACCTGCTCATGGCCACTTCAATTTCCAGCATCCATGGAAACAATACCTAAAAATTGGGGGAAGAATCCGCAACTGTGCCTACTGCATTGAAACACTCAATAGTTGCCTTGATTCAGAAAATCAGGTGAATTCATGTTTGTGCACAATCTTTGTACTACCAATCTTAGATTGAAGTCTTTTTTAGAGGGACGGGGAGAGAATTCTTCTCTCTCTCAAAAACCGTCCCCCTCGCCTCAGGTTATGCTTGAACTTCACTAATGTGCCGTAATTGAATGCAGGCTCCTGAGGTTATTAAGAAGCATCTTAGAGAAACCTGCTTGAGAGTATGCTCCAAGTCGACTAACGTCATACGAGAACTAGCAACAACTGTGACAAGCATGAAGAAATCACCCCAAATAGGTGTCTTGGTTGAGGACATGAACGATGAAGTACAAGAACTCCAAAACAATCTGAAGTCCCTCGATTTCCTCATCCAACCACCACTATCAGAGGCCAAAGTTCCTGAAGATGCGAAAAGTGAAGCAAGTTTGACTACTGCCACCACAATGCCTCTAGTAGAAGTCATTCCACTTGTGAGCTTTGCTTCTTTGTTAACTGAGACTGTAGCAAGGATTGATGGCCTAGTAGATGCGGTTGAAGAGCTAGAGGACTTGGCTAAGTTCAAGCCTGCAGCTGATGACAAGCCCAAACCGAACCAACCTAACAACAAGAAGATTGCACCTGCTAATCAACACAAAAATGTGCAGACCATGGCAACCCTTCAAAGGGTCTGATTCAGTTGGTAGTCTTGAGTGGATATTGAATGACTGAGGGCATATACCACAGCTTTGTATATATGATTGAACCCCTTTCGGACCAACAGATAATCTGACTAGAGCCGGTTAAGCTTTTAGCACAACTGGTCATATGACCATACAGTTTGCTGCTGTAATTTGTATTTGGGAAAATCTATACTTTACTACTTATTAAGCCAAAACATGCTTTGGTGTATCACCTTTTTTGGTATTACATTCAGACTCATCCGGTGCCAACAAGTGTCTCTAACATAGAATTTTCCTAAATTGCCCATTGTCTTGACAAGCCTAGAGAGGACACCAGGGTAAAAATGCCAACAAACTCTAGCCCACTATCCTATTTCAGTTCTCTACCGTTGAGTTCCGTGCCCACCATTTTTTTCTCTGTAATTTCCTTCATCTGTTCTTGCATTTTCCGTGGCCCATGTATCTTCATCTTCATTAGAATTACTCTCCCTTTATCGTACCTATAAACCAAATCAAGAAGTTTAATTCACACAGCACGCACCACATGGCCCATGTATCACGATTTGTTTATTCCTGAGGCAGATTTCTTCAGTTTGGTGATTTGAAGGACTTCGCTACCACCAAAAGCACCTGTTTCCTAGAGAATTCAACATTTCTAACCACTCTTAGCAAATTAGGAGAAGCAATAAGCAACATAGCTTTACAGGTACTGCTCTTCTACTCTAACCATTTGGGTGAATTCAATTACTGAAAGTTTGTAACCAGTAATTAGTTTCTTCTATTGCTTTTGCCATGTACTGTAACCTAAAGCCTCAATCATTAATCTTTGACTACCTGAAATTCCTCAACTACTCTACATTGAAGTTCAGAGCCTCTCATTTCTTGGTGGCGGGTAGGTGGTCGTGGATAGGCGAGAATTGGCCGGTTTTAGATATAGAAAGTTATTATGTTTGTGGCGGTGGCCCTTGGGTTTTGAGATTGGTGGTGGATAGCGGTCGTGGGTGTGCCGGTATGGTTGTGGATGGGCGAGAATTGGACAGATTTAGTTCGTCGAAGGGTGTTGCCGGCAGTGGCCCATGCGTTTTGGGATTGGTGGCGATTGGTAGTCATTGGTGCGCCGGTGTGGCTGTGGGTGGTGGCCGGCGATGTGGGTCGTGGTGATGTGGAGAGTGGTGGCCCGTCTCTAGGTCGCGGCGCAATGGTGTTGCTGGTAGTGTCGCCAGAGAGTGTTGCCAGTGGCGTTGCCAGAGGGTGTTGCCGGCAATGGTGGATGGTAATGTGTGAAAATAGGAGCAGCCCCATCACTGCCTATTGCTGCATGTTGTTTGCTGTCACTTAAGGGTCTCAATCATGACCCAAACTCATTTGTCTCCCAAATCCGCCCACTTAAAAGTCACCCAAATCCACCCAATAAATAATTGAGTCTAAATGGGTCAATACTTACACAACCCAATTATCCACGGGTCCAAATGGTTTTTAAATGGGTGCCCATCTAACCCATTAGTAACCTAAAATTCTCCTCAGCCAATTTCCTCAAATGGCACACACCTACGGCTCGCGACCACCTACCTCTCCGTCGCCGCCGCCATCGCCTCCACCACCAATTGCTGCCGCCGTCAGCAACCTTTTATCATTGTCGTCACCGCAAGAGCCACTAACCAACCTACGACCAAGCACCACCAGCACTCCCTAAGCTCGAGCAATTGCGCGGCAATGACTGAGCGTCCCCTCTTATGCCCGAATCTTCTCGGCTGAATAGGTGAGTCTTGAATCTGCTCGGCTAATCGGTGACTGACTAGCCTTGGAGGGCAGACGACGGCGGCGCGATCGTGGCGGCAGTGATGTTGTTGATACTTCAGATCTGTGGTTGTCGTTGGTCTTTGCGATGGTAGATCTGTGGTTCTAGATCCTCAAATCTGTGCGATGGTGGCGACAGTGGCAATTGTAGTTTTACGGCGGCAAAGGTGGTCATGGATTTGGTGATAGGGGACTTTTAGTGCAAGTGGTTGTTGATTTTGTTGTGGGCTTGGTGGTAATTGTGGCATGGTAGTGGTAGCTGTGGGTATTGAGGTGGGTACAAGTGTGGCAGCCGTAGAGGTGGGTATGGACATGGGCGGCGACGGCGGTAGAGGTGGATACGACTATGGTGGCAACGACTATGCAGTGGTGGCGATGGTTTCAGTCCTTGATGATGAAGAGAGCTGAAAATGGATTATGATTGTATAAATATAAATGATTAGTTATTGAGTAAATGAGTGAAACCAATCCATTTAAGAGATAACCCATTTAACCCATAACTAAATGGGTCAAATGGGGTTGGTGATCCATTTGTACTCAACCCAATTATTTAACACCCAAACCCAACCCACCCACCCACCCATTTTGCCACCCCTAGTCACTGCATTATTGGTTCTACAATATACATTTTTTGTTGTACGTCATTCATTGTTGGTTATAATATTCAAACTATTGAATTTATTATTTGAATCAAATGCATGTTGTTTGTGGTTTCAAATTTAGTCATTGTTGTTGCAACTTATAGTTTATTTATAATTTACCAAAAAAGTCAAAGTGTAAAGTTAACATTTTAGTAAACTTACTAAACTTCAATCTTCAACTTAATTTAAGTAAGTTCCCTTTTCTATATTAACTTATCACTAGCCCACAATTATACTCAGATAGCCATAATTGTCACTTAATCCTGCATGAATTAGAAGATAATAACTACTACCTCCATTAATTTCTTTTGGTATTTTGTGGTTCCTTAAGATAGATTTAAGTATCACAAGTTACCGTATAATGAGTCGTACACGCAACGCGTGTGCACAGCGGCGGCTGTATAAATAAAGTGACATGAGACGAAGGAAACTGACAGTTTAGCAGATTTAGTGGCAAGTTACACTACCAGCACTAGGTAATGGTTTATAAGGATGACACAAACAGACCTACTATCCACGATGCAACACCTTGGCGTGCTGATGTGATAAAAGTGTGAGTTAAATCTAAGCTTTATACTGGTGATCTTAGCATTCGGCATGTGCCTCATCAGTCGTGTGATATTTTGAGACGGTGTTACTACAGTTAACAGGTTCCAGTATCTCAATCATACTGACATTTTTTGGTTCCGCAACTTATTTGGGATCGAATATAGTTAGAAAACGTCTATTTTCGTAACAGTATAGCAAATATAATCACACGTAAAAAAAGTGCAGAAAGTAAGTTGAATGTATTTACTTGAATGCAGTGCTATAAGTTGAAGCTTTTAGGTTGAGTTGTTAGGTTCATCTAGTATATGAGTATCTTCACGACGCTTAACTTTATGTCATTACCCTATCATATGTATCATTGCAGATGCATATTTTAGAGCAAACAATGTGCGAAGAATATTATAATGCGTAGAAATTTCGGGCCAAAAAGAAAAAATGTTTTAGACTAATTCAAACTTACAAGAAGCAATAAAAAGTTTGAGCAGCTATCGGCACCCTGAAATAGTACACTATATAAACATTATAATACACGGTTCAATTTTGCATGATGCAAAGAGTGCGAACGAGGACTGCCCTAACTTAGGATGTATTCATTTCCATATTTTTTCACTTGCATTCAGTATTTGTAACCAATTGTAAGCTTTAGCAACAAATACGTTGTCCCAAATTTCGAGAATTCCTTCGCTTAAAGAATTGCAGTTCTAAACGTTCAAAAAAAAAAAGAAAGACAAAGTTCCATACGGTGCTCGGAAGAATCGAGAGTTGCAAGCTCTATTTCTTCAAGCAAGCGCACAGAACCGCCATAATCACCCATATAACACTGCTCTGTCTGTGTGTGTGTGTATGTAAGTTACCTAATCCTACTATTGTTGTTTCTTTCTTCTGCAGCGAAGTGGCAAACCCTAGAGAAGCTTTCATTCACTCTGAAAATCTTGCGTTAATTGACGATGCCTGATACTATAATTGCTTCTGAGGCGCCGTCCACTTCGTCCCAATTGAATCCCGCTTCTCGAATAATATGCCGCGTGTATGTTCTTCAGCTCTTCATTCATTCTAGTATTTTCTTATTCAAACAATCACCCCTAGCTTCAATCACAGCAACTCTGTTATAATTTTTTGGTTCTGTAAATCATGTCCCCTGTTCGCCTTTTTGCTAGTTCTTAAACTATAATGGACACACTTTAGACTTTACTCATTGCTCGTGCCCTAATTTTACTTGTCGAACTGCACTTATATACTCGGTTATTACTGTTTCAGTTCGATTTGATGTTTAGATGTTCAAATTTTACTAGATGAACTCGCAGGAAAAGTTAATTTTGTTTAAATAGATAATGTTTTCCCTGATAAAGAATGGGGGTGTCTGGCACGTGTTGTAAGTGAGGCTTGATATATTTGAAATTGTAGTATGAACCTCTCGTCTATGTTAGTGTAAGATGAAAGTGAAGGACCAACAGGGTTCACAGAACATGGATATATACCTGTATTCTGGTTATATACCTGTTCTTAAAGGAATTTATGGTTCCTTGGAGCTGGTCTTGGGTGAGTTCATCCAACATACATAGGGAATCACAGTAAAGATAAGATGGGATTATCTGTTCTCCCTGAATCTTGACCTACCTGTCTATTCACATGAGATAACCCATTTGACAGAGAAGGCCGTGGGTAGATAGAATAGTGATAGCCGATAGGGGCTCTATTATTTCCGAGACTCTATCACACCATAGACCTAATAGGAAGCATGCAATGTGTACGATAGGTACCTCAAGAGGGCCTCATTGAGTTTTACTATCCATCTTTTATCGTCATGTCAGCTAACTGAAATCACGACCCAAACCTCAAGTCCTCACCCAACCCACATAAACGTGGCTTATTGCAATTTTTTGATCCTTTTTTGGTTGGCTGCGCCATATCAAATCTAACTCTGGCTTGAAATTCTTTCCTAGCTCGGCGTCATGCACTCTTATTTCCAAACAAGTGTGCTTCGGACTTGCCCGTGTGATTCCATTCTAATACGGAAGTGTCCAAATGAGGGTGTTATCACGATTGATTTAAGTGTCCCTCCCTTACTGCGACTAATTACCTTAACGTGCTTTAACTTGTGAAATGTTTTCTTTTTTGGTAGATCTTTAGATGCTTTATCAATCTTTAGAGCTCAAAGTCTTCATGATTGTCACAGGGTTTTTTAACGGCCTTATATTTTGTTATCATTGCACTTATATGATAAATGTTTTTTTCTTTCTCATGCAGATGCCAAGAGCAATTTTCACAGTATACTTGCCCTCGTTGCAATAGTCGCTATTGCTCCCTTCAATGTTATAAGGTGATCATTAATTTCATCGAAAACTTGATTCGGGAGGATTGAAGTGATTTTTTGCACGCATTTAATTCATTCAGCCTTTGCTTACTTCTAGGTTTTTTTTTTCTTGGGTAGTCTCACTGTCTTCGCTGCACTGAATCCTTTATGAGAGAAAATGTAATGGGACAGCTGCAGGAGTTGCAACCTGATAATGAAACTAAACAAAAAATGCTGGATATACTTACGAGATTTCATTCACAAGAGGAGATGGAGAGTATGGACGAGGATGGTATGTGCTTACTTTTGTTGGTTAAAAAACTTTTACGAACCTTCTGCCGAATTACAAATTAAATGTATCATTGAACTTTCAACTATCTGATATTATTATCTTGGTTTTAGACCAGAGTACATAGATTCATTGAGATCTGAAAGAGTAAATGTGTTGGTGTTGGTTTCAGTATGGTTGAAACATCTAGAAAAACTCTAGTAGAAGGATGCTGTGTGATCATTGAAGTGGCATAGCTAGTCCCTTGGTCCTTCTATTTCATCTCCTTTTGTACTTTGACCCTTGCTGTCTACTTGGAGCTTGAATTGTTATCTGAACCTAAATCTTTTGGTTCAATTGCTCTCTCTCAGTCTTTATTTGACTAAAATTTTCTTAAAAGAATGTGATCGAAACATTTTACAAATTTGAAAGCAACTGTCCTCCTCCACCATTTTTCTCATTTGGTTGTGGGATCCAATATGCTTTAAATCAATCTGTCAATTTTTGTTCTTTGCATGTGTGGATTTTGCATTAATAGCTATGCAATTGCAATATCTAGCATCCGGTATATGCAGACAGTGCCGCTTTACAATGGTCCTTATTGAGCTCCAAGAAAGAGGTGAGAATTGATCCTTAATAGATTCATTTCGTTAATTTTGTCAGATGACTCAGACCCAACTTTGTCGGAGGAGAATGTTCAGAAGATTTTGTCTGGTATGTTTCGTAGATTCCCATTATATTTTTAGAAGCATGTGCTGACCTTCTGTACTAATTTTAGTATGCTTGTGAAGCAGTACTATTTTATTGCTTCAAGCTAGGTCCTTCATTCTTCCAGGAGGCAAAATCAATTTTGATGTCTATCTGCTGATGAAAAGAAACGCTTTCAAAGGGCTGTGGCATATGGAGAGCTAAGCAAGTTGATTGAGCCATGGGATCCTTGGTGGTTGAAACCGGCTGCTAGGACGATATCTCTTAGTCAGGTAGGAACCCAACTAGTCCAACCACTTGTGGAGCAAGAACCGGCAATGTCACTGCTATCCAAGGGAAGTGACATTCCACCTGGACCTGAAACCCCACTGCCCAGAATTAGCAAGCTTAGCTCAAGTGATCCATCACCACTTCTAGCTGTTCACCTAGTTGACATCGTGTATAGCTACTGCTTCACGCTTCGCCTTTACAATGGGGAGTGGCAGTCGGATGCCATAGGTTCAGCCATGGTTGTGCTGAGTACATCTTCTGTTCTAGGCCAAGGTGGACAGCCAGAGACTGTAAATGAAACTTTGCTTAATTGTTGGGAGCAAACCTGCTCTCCAGCTTTCAAACACATGGGCGGCTTGCGTTTTGGGTTGGGCCTTATGGATGATGTGATAAGCCTACTTTCTCTTGGGGGGGCTGCTTTAGTTTGCCTGCTTTGCGACCTGCAGAGGCTGATTCAGGTTGCAGAAAGAGAGCTGAAGTCGGAACGGAAGTCGAAACGATCAGAAATGAAGAGTAAGCTCAAGTCTGCTGAGAGAAAGGTTTACTTCGTTATGTGTTGGGTTCATGAGCAGCCAGGAGATGCTTGGTCTTCCTTAGCAGCCATTGTAAAGGCGGAGAAGGCTGCAGCTATGGAATATGGGGGCGATAAAGGAGGTCAATTTGAACATAAAGCAGAATCCAAGGGCAAGGTATTGATTGGGGAGTTTCAGTGAGCTTACAATCCCTCATGATTCCCAAGTATTTTGCGGACTGATTATTGGAGGACGGCTTTTTAGTGAACATTGAATGCCAAGACGAAGTTAAATCTTTTCAGTAGTGAGAGTGAAATGCAAGTATTAATGGTGTTCATTGCAATCTCGGGTCTAGCTGTCCAAGTTTTATTGCCGACATTATGATATCATTCCAGTTGCATAAACTTTGCTTCTTTAGGAGATTTTTTAACTCCTATTCAGGTCGTAGGGAGATAGCTATAACTATTTATGCGATAGATATTTATAAAAGTTATATTCCGTATTCCGTACTTCTGAATTTTGAATTTAATACACTGCTATCTCGCTTATTTGAGAATTTACACTGATTGACCTTGACATTACTGTCGGTGTTTCGCGAACTCATTTCTGTTATCTTGACGCTATATATATGAGATCCATTTAGCGCTAGCATAGCGCTATCGGTATAGTATATATACTGGATTGTCATCTTTTCTTTACAAATTTCATGGGAGATAGTTGACTACCATTTGGCCGTCCATGCATATATATATATATATATATATATATATATATGGGAGCTGATCCATTAATAGCGCTAGCAAAATGGGAGAAGTTGCTAGCGCGATTTGGCCGTCCAGATCTGTGGACGGTCCAGATTTTTTGCGTTTTTTTTAAGTCTGTCCGTTACATTATGTAGCGGACCATTTTTTGACAATACTGCCCTTCAACCCATTGGTCCGCTACATAATGTAGCGGATTACATTTGTAAAAGAAAAACAAAACCCTTCTCTCTTTCATCACTCTCTTTTCTCTCTGGTTCCAATAGGGCAATAGCACTGTCGCCGCTTGCCAATCAAGGACGACGCCGGGGTAGCCACTACCTTCTTCCACCATCGGGGGTCTTCAATCTTCTTTCGCACCGTTGCAGATTGCTGCTGGAGTGGTCATCGGTTGAACCGTCGCCTCCAACCACCAAATCTGCAGCCGAAGTGGTCACCGCAGATTTCAAGTTTTTGGTAGTGTAGATGTAAAGTTGAGGTTACTTGATGACTCATGGCAAAGGTTCAGTTCACGTCCAAGCGGAATCAATGGGGAATCTTGCCGGTGGTGATCTCACTTTCAGAGAATCAGTGTCGTGGTGGTGCTGCGAGATGGGGACAAAGCACGTTCAGGCTGAGGAGCTAAATCAATGGGTCAAGAGGGCCAGGCCAAATCGGTGTCGTGGTGGTGGTGCTGCAAGATGGTGGTGCTGCGAGGTGGTGCTGCGGTGGTGTTTCTTGTTGCTTTTGATTGTTTGGTCTTTTGCCTTGGTTGTATCATTAGTGTGAGGACTGCTTTTGATTGTTTAATCGTGCATGTTGCACGTCCGATGGCACCTTGCTCCGGCGGAGCTACTCTGCCTTCTTCCGTTGAGAAAAAGGTGAGGTAGTTGATCTCATTTTCTGGTTAGGATTTAGATACCTCAGCGATCTGCCTCATTGCAGGAGGAAGGAAGCCTAATGGCCTGAAAGTCATAGTTCTCCGTTGTCGAGGAATCAACTGGAGAGATGGAACTAGAGTCCTTGGGCTTATTGCTATTGATTCGATGATCCCCTTCCTAATTTTTCACCACTTTACAGTTTGTTTGAGAAGGCCCCTGAAAAACCATGGCAGAAGTGTGTCAGAAATTGATGAGAGATGAGGGAGTGAGAAACATGGCAGAAGTATAATGAGAGAAGGGAGTGAGAGAGAAAAAAAAAAGCACAGCCTGCCTACTCGTCCGCTACATAATGTAGCGGACGAAGAGAAAGGACAGAAAAAAAAACATGGCAGAAGGTGAGGGTATTTTTGTCAAAAAATGGTCCGCTACATAATGTAGTGAAAGAACTTAAAAAAAAACGCAAAAAAAAAAATTTGGACCGTCCACAGATCGCGCGTGGATGGCCAGATCGCGCTAGCAACTTCTCTCAATTTGCTAGCGCTATCAATAGATCAGCTATATATATATATATATATATATATATATATATATATATATATATATATATATATATATATATATATATATATATATATATATATATATATATACGGGCTGATCCGTTGCTAGCGCTAGCATATATATATATATATATATATATATATATATATATATATATATATATATATATATATATATATATATATATATATATATATAGCTGATCCATTGATAGCGCTAGCAAAATAGGAGAAGTTGCTAGCGCGATCTGGCCGTCCATCCCAAAAGATGGACGGCCCAGATCTTTTTTTTTGCATTTTTTAAGTACGTCCGCTACATTATGTAGCGGACAATTTTTTGCATTTTTTTGACAATAATACCCTCCGAGTCCGTCCGCTACATAATGTAGCGGACAAGTTTTCAGGTTTTTCTCTTTCTGTCATTAATGTTCTGACTTTTTTTTTCTCTCTCCCGTCCGCTACATAATATAGCGGACAAGTTTTCAGACTTTTTTTTCTTTCTGTCATTAATGTTCTGACTTTTTTTTTCTCTCTCTCCCGTCCGCTACATAATATAGCGGACAGGAGAGAGAGAAAAAGAAAAAAAAAGTCAGAACATTAATGACAGAAAGAGAAAAAAAGTCTGAAAACTTGTCCGCTACATTATGTAGCGGACGGGAGAGAGAGAGAAAAAAAAGTCAGAACATTAATGACAGAAAGAGAAAAAAAGTCTGAAAACTTGTCCGCTATATTATGTAGCGGACGGGAGAGAGAAAAAAAAAAGTCAGAACATTAATGACAGAAAGAGAAAAAAAAGTCTGAAAACTTGTCCGCTATATTATGTAGCGGACGGGAGAGAGAGAAAAAAAAAAGTCAGAACATTAATGACAAAAAGAGAAAAAAAGTTTGAAAACTTGTCCGCTACATTATGTAGCGGACGTACTCGGAGGGTATTATTGTCAAAAAAATGCAAAAAATTGTCCGCTACATAATGTAGCGGACGTACTTAAAAAAACGCAAAAAAAAAGATCTGGGCCGTCCATCTTTTGGGATGGACGGTCAGATCGCGCTAGCAACTTCTCCTATTTTGCTAGCGCTATCAATGGATCAGCTCCCTATATATATATATATATATATATATATATATGAAAATTGAAGTTGAGATAAAGTTGTCACGTCGCCGTCTACGTGGATGTTGTCTTAACTCGTCATGTGGACATTTTTATTTTGACTTGTCAAAAGCATTTTTGAATTCATTCACATTTATAATAAAAATTTGAATTCTCTCTCTCTCTCTCTCTCTCTCTCACACACACACACACACACACACACATTAAATTTGGTTTGAATTCTTTTTAGTCATTTGAAATTCATCCAGTTAAATAAACTTTGTTTTTCTCTCTACTTTGTGTAATATCCCATTTAAAATTTTTATTTATATCTTTGTAATTTTATTAATTCTTAAGATTTTGCCAAAACCAATTCTCTATGCATTTTTTTAATCTTAATTTTTTCTAATATTTAGAGAAATCTAGTATTTTCTATCAGCTATTATCTCTTAGTAAGATAATCTCCCTCATTTTATTTCATTACAAGTTTATATACATAGTTTACTCTCCCATTTTATTTTCAATTATTTTTTATATATCTTACCTCTTTTCTTGATGGCATTAAGTAATACAAATCTGAACAAGTGGGTTATTATAGTTAGAATTAGGGGAAAGTAGGGAATGACCCCTCTACTTTACACGTTGTGCGATTTGCCCCCCTCCACTTCAAAGTTAAGCACTAAACCCCCCCACAGTTACAGAAAATGGGCACCTTAGACGGAAACCGTTAAATATAACAGTGCGTGGTCAACACGCGCGCTGACTAACGATTTCTTTTTATAAATGACATTTTTGCCCCTTGTCTCTTTTTAGAAAAGAAAATCAGAAAAAAACCCTAATTCTAACCACCCCACCCCCCCGCCACCCAACCCCCCTATCCCCCAACCCAATTCTGTCAACTCCCCCGACCACCCGACCATCGCACCCCTTAATTTTCCCGTCTGCCTCCCTCTTCCCTGTCGCCGCACCACCCTCCCCCTTCCCCTTCCCCGTCGCAGCGACCGCCCTTCCCCTTCCCCGTCGCCGCGACCTCCCTCCCCCTTCCCAAGGCCCCGTCGCAGCGACCGCCCTTCCCCTTCCCCGTCGCCGCGACAGCCCCCCCTTCCCAAGGCCCCGTCGCAGCGACCGCCCTTCCCCGTCACCGCCACCGCCCTCCCCCTTCCCCTTCCCCTTCCACGGCATTGATGAAAATTTGAATTGAATTGAAATGGAATTGAATTGAAATCGGTAGTGTGGGTTTGCCAGAGGGCTTGCCGGCGTGGTGGGGTGGGTTTGCCAAGGGGCTTGCCGGCGTGGTGGGGCGGGGCGGGGCGAGTCTGCTGGATGGTGGGCCGAGAGAGGCTAACGGCGGCGTGGGGTGAGGATGACGCTTGGGCTGTCGGCGGCGGGGTCAGATCTGGAGAAGGAGAAGAGAAACCCTAATTTTAAGGTTTCAAAACCCTAATTTTTAAATCAGGGTTTCAAATCCTCTAATTTTAGGATTTCAAAAGCTTAATTTGCAAATTCGTTGTTAATCCTAACTGCAATCGCGGTTCCTTTTTTTTTTTTTAACTCCCTGGTGGTCGGAGAAAAAGACTAGTGGTTGTGTTCAGTGAAGTGGTTGTGCTCAGTGAATCACCAATTGTAGCGGGGTTGACCAGAGGAGGAGGGTCATGGGCAAAAATTGTAATTTAAATTTGAGGCGGGAAAATTGCACACCATGCATAGTACAGGGGGTCATTAGCTAATAAAGAAATAAGGGTATTTTGGTCATTTCACGCTATTCATAACTGTGGGGGGGTTTAGTGCTTAACTTTGAAGTGGAGGGGGGCAAATCGCACAACGTGTAAAGTAGAGGGGGTCATTCCCTACTTTCCCCTTAGAATTATCACTATTATTGTTTTTAATTGGGGTAAACTTTTTTTTAATCATTTCATATACTTTTTTTAATCTTCATTTGTTTCTAAAAGTTAGGAATTATTATTCTAGTTCATTTTTAATGACAAAAATTGGTAGAAAAACTCATATAAAAAGGTGAAAATATTTTTTTAATTATTGTCAATTTTGTTATTATTATCAGGCATACAAGTACGAAATCTCTCAATCAGTACTTTGACAGTTGTTGTTTCCGTGTGCAACGCACGAGATCAAAAATAATGTTGTTTTTAAAGTTTAGTAACAATTTAAAAGTATCCTTCAGTAAATTTTCCATAATCAAATAAAGACCAAGGGTTCCATTACCCTAGGGGACAATCGTTGTTGTCTACCTAACCCTTCCACCAAGGGTGCTCCCACCGTTTACCCCATCCACACATACGCAACGGCAAATGTAGACAAGCCCACACCTTCCACAGTCACGACTCACAACCCCATTACAACACCAGTGCTCCCAGGCCCTAACCACACAGGTTCTGTCTATTGGAGGGTGGGTGGGGGGGTGCATGGGGGGGGGGGGGTTTGTGTGGTAGGTTGGTGGTGGGTGACGGATGAAGGATGGGTGGGGGACGGGTTAGGTGTGTGGTGGGTTTTGTGTGTGGAGAATTGTGGTAATGGCGGCTAGTGAAAATTCATAGTGGGCGGTGGTTCTGAGGTTGGCAGTGGTGAGAGGGCGGGAGATGAGGTGGGCTATTAGTGGTGGGTTAACATTATAAAATCCCTACTTATGTAAGGAAATTAAGTCATTTTGACCCAAAAAAAAATTAACTCCATCCAAAAGTTGGGGGTGTTAGTGTAACTTTTTACATTTTTTAGATTCGAATGTAATTTTTCCTAAAATTTTGTAGTGTATTTTTCACGCCGCCGCAGCTGCTGTCATCTCCACCACTGCCACCACTTTTACTACCACAATCGGCACCAGTACCGCCGCCACCACTGCCACCACTACCACCATCACTACTGTCACCATCACGGCTGCCGTCGCCACCACCATTGCCACCATGTGCTAGTAGTAGCACACTGGAATCACTTACCTTAATTTATTTTTCATTATAAGTCAATAATATAATTGTCTAAAAATTTATTATCCTTGCAATTCTTTTGTTCTCCAAACAAAAAATAAGAATTCTGTAATTTGAATTCTCTTTCGTTTCAAACCAAAAAAAAAGTGAATTGATTTCAAATCTAATTCTCAAGTTAAAATTCAAATCCTAAAAGAATTGGTTCAAAGAATCTAGTGAGGCAAAATAACAAAGACAGTGATAATTGTATAATTGCACCATTATAACTGATCCGTCAATTTTCAGGTCAACCCCGTTTTCTGACCGTTTGGCTGTCGTTGTTCCCGACTCGTTTTCCGTTTCATCGCGGCAAAAACAGGCCAATGGCAGTCTCGTCATTTTCCATCTAATAAAGGACAATTATAAGGGGAACCCATTCAACGGCCATCGTCATCACCGTCACATCTCCATAAACCCCCCGAGTAGATTAGTTATGAGAATCGATCAAATTGAGTGCCAACTTACCTTTTCCAAACCCTAAAATTCAAGTTTCGCCCAAACTTCCCATATACATTCGACATCTTACGCTCAAGAGTTACAAGATATGGCTGATATAGCCGACAAATTAGCCTACTTTCAAGCCATAACAGGCCTAGAAGACCCCGACTTATGCACCGATATCCTCACCGCCCATGGCTGGGACCTTGAACAGGCTATCGCCGCTTTCACCGCCACTACCAGCTCCGACGATCCAACCACCCCCGCCGGTAGCAGCGGCGATCGAGTCGACACCGGCACACGTCAGCAACCCGGACAATCCGGAGTAATCATCACGGCTGCTCCACCTGGTCCTAATTTGGCGTGGAAGTTAATCACTCTCCCAATTTCGATTATTTCCGGTAGTCTAGGGTTAGTATCTGGAGCGGTAGGGTTAGGTATGTGGGCCGCCGGTGGGGTCCTCTCGTATTCGCTAAGCATGATCGGTTTGAATTCGGGGCGAAACGGCGACGTTTCGACGCCGATGGTTTCGGTGTCGGCCGCGGCGGGGGAGGCGGCGCGTTTTGTAGCGGACTTCGAGAGGGACTATGGGCGGGCCGGGCCGAGCTTCGTGGCGGAGGGGTTCATGGACGCGCTGCAGCGGTCGAGGCACGAGTTCAAGCTGCTGTTTGTGTACCTGCACTCGCCGGACCACCCAGACACGCCAGCGTTCTGCGGAGGGACGCTATGCTCTGAGGTGCTGGCGGCATTTGTGAACGAGAACTTCGTGGCGTGGGGCGGGAGTATACGGGCGAGCGAAGGGTTCAAGATGAGCAACAGCTTGAAGGCGTCCAAGTTTCCGTTTTGTGCCGTGGTTATGGCCGCGACAAACCAGAGGATTGCGCTCCTTCAGCAGGTATTGAAATGTTGTTCTCCATTATTCTTTTATGGTACATTTCCTTTGAAGAAGTTCTGAAGTCTAACATTTCAGTTGTTGTTGATATTAAATTGTTTAAGCAGATTAGATGATGACAGCTGTAGTGATTAGATGATAAACTTTCTTTAGACTGCTTAAAGTGTATTGCTTGAATGTTTTGTGAGAAACTTTATGACGTTGGATACTTTGAAAGGTGATTGTTAATTACGTGATTCGAGTTTTCAAATTGAATATCTTCCGAATGAAAAACAAGTTACTCAGCAACTGAGAACAAAGAACAGAAGTCATTTACATAGTAGTTCAGTGATTTGATGATTAGCAGCATAATTAGTTACAGTCAATTAAGTGCCTTGAATTAGCTTATGTGGGACGTCCGTCCTATAAAGATGGATAGAGTGTTGCCGCCTTCAACAGGTAACTGTAAGGACAGAGTTCTTCCTAATTGGAGATCTCAAACACGAATAGCATAAAGTTTTCGTCGTTGCCACTGGAGCATCAAATATGCTGACAATTACACCCATCGCTGTAGCCTCCACCCTATCCCTTGCTAATATAATCTACTGCTATCATGATGATTTATTGCTGCCAAGGCACTAACTATGTCGAGAGAGGTAGATGGACAGGTCAAGCCAGCATTACAGGCGCTAGTCTATAATTAGTTGAAACATTCATCCAATTTTGGAGTTCTTAAACCTGTTTATGTCTAGGTCAACATTGAACACTATCTTTTTTCAGTGCATAATTCTGTTGTCAGGCAGCTTTAGGCATAAGGATTAATCTGGCTCCCTTGGAGAAGAAGATAGAGTGATGCTCCACTTCCAAGCGTTTTGTCGCTTGTGGTAGAAACGGATATGCTTGGTTATTTCCCTTTTCACAAATGTAATGCAGAGGGTTAATTTATGTATTTCCCCTTGGCTTTGGATGCTGGAGACGTTGAAGGTTTGTATCAGTACTGGTAGGGTGAACAATTTGGAAGGGGAGGAGTGATTTCATTCTGTATTTTAGTCGGTCGTTATAATTAATAGAAACTTAAATACATTACGTCTGCGACACCCTAAAGGGTGGCACAGTTGACCAGTTAGTAATGTAGGCGTATTTCTGTAGGCAAAATTCATCTTGTCCACATGACATTCTGCTAATCTCCACAAATGAGCTTTAGTTGGAAGTATTTCCAAGAGATGAATTTTGCTTTGGATGGTTCATGGCGGGAGAGAGGGAGAGCAAATGAGAGATGAAAAGAGAAGAGAGTGCAGTTGATCATGGAGCAAACGAGGGATAGAGATATGAAATGAATGTAGGGTTCTATCTATATTTAAACACGTGTAACCCTCCAATCCAACCTGATCTGTCATCTACTGGCTTGGTATGAGTATGATTATGACGGGAAACTACCCGTGCCCAACTTTTAGGGGGTGGGTTCCTCTTATAGATTGTTCAGCCAGTTTACTTAGTTACCCGTCTCCGTCCATTTCAATTGGCTATATAAAAAAGCAAGGTATGTCTTCTAGTCACACCTGTGACAATCCATTTTCACTGTCATTATCTTTTGAAGGAAAAGCAAGATTGGTCTTCTAGTCTCACTTGTGTCAACCCATTCATGCTAACTATTTATCAGAGAGAAGACAGGATATGTCTCCTAGTCTCACATGTTATGGTATTTCTGTAATTGGTCGCTTATTGGATATCATCTTACAGTTAGTTAGCTGGTCAGTTTTTGGAGGGAAAAGTTTTTGAGAACTAGACCCTGTAATTCTTCTAGTTATCAATTCTGAGACCTTTTCTCCTAAGAAAAACCGACAAGAATTCTGTTTCTGGTATTAGAATCCGAGGATTAATACACAGGAAAATCTTTCTTATGTGCTGGAACAGGTAGTTACAAGTGACAGCTGTCATCCAACTGTCTGATAAACTCCTATTAACTCTTCCCCCCAAAATTAATTAACTAACTGTAACTGGTCTGCAACTAACTTGAAACCACTTTTTCCAACAAAACTAACAGGCTAATTATAACTAACGAACTAACTGTAAGAAGATATACAATTAGTGACCAAACATAGGAATATTATAACAGTCTTCTAGTCTATAAGTCTAGAACCAAAGGTCGTTTTAAACTTGTAGCTGAGCTTTTTGTTTTGTTTAGACAGGTCTACTTGAGCATTGGTCTTATTGGTCTAAACAATGGCCGAAACAAGTATGCAGTCACTCCCGCTGGACAAAACTTGTGACTGGGGGACATTTTCTGTGGGTTGCTTTTAGTAACATCTAGCTGGTATAGACCATGTAGTCGCACTTCCTTTAGGGTTTAGTGGGGCTAAAAACCGGTTGGGGAATGGTAGATATAGCGGTCAGGGTCCAACGTGCTGTCCGGAGGGAAAACACTGAATGGGAGGAAGGACTTCCTATTTCTGCATCTGTGTGCAGTTATATCTTGTTGAGATGTACCTGGGTACCTAGGTAGCACGGACACGGACACGGTGTTGGACACCGACACCGACGGGAACACTGGACACCGCAATTTCCAAAAAATCAGATTTTGGACACCGTAGGACACCGCAATTTTTTTAATATTTTTTTATTATATATATAATAAATATCAAATACATTCCACGCCTAAAATAACAAACAATAATGAAAATGGATAAAAATGTCCATTTTTATATATTAATAAGAAAGTAATATATTAAACAAATGTAATCATAAGAAAGTGTCACGGGAAAGTAACCAAAATGTCCCACGAGAAAATGCAATAAAAATATATTAAACAAATGTAATCATAATCAAGAATGGTTCTCTTTTTATTTCCCAGCAACGACATCTGGCACTAAATGTCCATTTCCCAGCAACGACATCTGTAATCAAGAATGGTTCTCTTTTTATTTAGTCAAAAAAAAAAAGGGAAGAGAGGGACTTTCACGACAGAGGGAGAAAGAAAAAAGGGAAGACACGAGACTGACGAGAGGAGGAGAGTAGAAGAAAAAAGGAGCCAAGGAGACGACTGAGGAGAGACGAGACGTCGAGATCAGAGAAGAAGAATACCTGTGGGTCAGCGACGGCGGTAGAGGACCGCAGGCGACGATGGCGAGAGCTCTGGCAACGGCGACGACGACGACGAAGGCGGACAGAAGACGGCTTCGGTATCTTCGCGATTGAGCTCCGGCGACGAGAGATGAAGACGACCGACAGATTAGAGGAGTCTGAGGTGACTGGTGAGAGAGAAGCAGACGGCCGTGAGAGAGAAGACGAAGGTAATCGGGTAATGGCTCAGATTAGGGCACCTATTATTTTTTTTTTGTAAAAAGACCCCAAATATTTTCTATTTATTACATATTGACCCCCGAAATTAGTTCAATTAATCTCAAATTGACTCCAAACGGTCCGACACTGCACCATGCCGTGTCTGACACTCCTTGACAAAGTATCCGACACGGTGTCGGAAATTAAAATAAAAAATAAAAAAAATTCGGACACCGATTAGGCGTGTCCAACACGTGTCGGACGGTGTCCGGAGGGTGTCGGGGTGTCCGTCCGTTCAGGATTAGGACACCATACCTCCACCTAGGAGAGGTGTCCGTGCTTCAGAGCTGGGTACGAATTCTCTTATAGATGTTACTGCAGCAATTGGGTTAATTATTTTGGGCATTATTATTTCTTTTTTACTTTTGAGCATTAAGATGCTGGAATAGGAATAGCATGATGAATCTCCCATTTACAGCATCATTCGCGAGTCTCGATCTGCATCTATCATGCAATATTTGGCTGAGAGCAACGTGACCCAAATCTTTGTATGATGATTTCTCTGTTTCTTTGTTCATTAGATGTCTATTACCCGGCTGAAATTTTGTTCTTTTGTGGTTGTTATTGTTTCTTGTGCATCTTCATGCAGGTCGAGGGGCCAAAGTTACCTGAAGAAATGCTGACAGTATTGCAGAAAGTGCTTGAAGAAAGTGCTCCTGTTCTTGTTTCAGCAAGGCTTGATGCAGAAGAACAAAGAACAAATATGCGTTTGAGGGAGGAGCAAGATGCTGCTTATCGAGCTGCACTAGAAGCTGATCAAGTATAGAGTTATTGGACTTTGGTTTTTGATTCCTGTCAAAAATTGCTCTTAATGCCCTAACTGTTTCTGCCATATCAGGCTAGAGAACGGCTGAGGAAGGAAGAGAAGGAACGGTTGGAAAGAGAAGCAGCTGAAGCTGAGAGGAAAAGGAAGGAGGAAGAAGAGGCTCGTGAAAGAGCCGCACGTGAAGCTGCTGAGAAAGATGCTGCATTAGCTAGACTGCGTGAGGAGAAAGCGCTGTCACTTGGTTCCGAACCTGAAAAAGGACCTGCTGTTACTCAGGTAATCCCCTGGATATAAGTTACCTCCTAATTGTCATTGCGAAGTACTTAGTGATGAAATTTTACAGTCCTGAACAAACAAACCCCCTGTTAAAGGCATTGCATGCATTTCGAAAGGGATGGCAATCATCAGGATATTGCACTAGCATGAATAACATGGTATCGTTGAACTCCACATACTGGCTTGTACATTTAGCTGGGCTTGCTTATCCCTAGCCAAACAAAAAAATACTACTAGCTTATACTTGTATTATTTGATATAGAATTATAATGGTTTCCCCCCTGACATGGTTTTCGTTCTTTTTGTTTTTGGATCACGTAGGTTTTGGTGAGGTTCCCCAACGGAGAGCGCAAGGGGAGGAGGTTTCACTGTACTGCAACGATACAGTCTTTGTATGACTATGTTGATTCTTTGGGTTGCTTAGAAATGGAGAAGTACACACTTATCTCCAACTTTCCCCGCGTTGTATACGGCCAGGAGAAGCTGTCCACGTCCCTGGAAGAAGCGGGACTGCACCCTCAAGCCAGCCTTTTTGTGGAGCTGAGCTCATGAGAACGATTTGATTGCAGTAGTTCAATTCGGAACCTCTTAGTAGGATTTTGCCTAGGTGTTTTGGCTGTTTCTATTGCGACTGGCAATGATATTATGCGCAAAAGATTGCTGCCGACAAATGGGCCGGCTGTAAAGTGGGTTATAAATAAGTAGATTATCGCTTACTATGACAAACTTACCTGCGTTTGTAATGTAGCGGAAGCGGATCTGAGCAGGAACGCATCCTTGAGTAAAAGAAAACCTAGAATCCACTAGGTAGACACACAAATTGATTCATAACTATATTCATTTGCTCATAACATAGGGGCCTTTATATGGGTAGAATAGAAAGAAACGGCAAAAGAAATGATTATGGGGGTTTACTGAAAGCAAAGAAAATCTGGTGTGCTAAGGTCGTGGGATCTTGCTGGTTGAGATTAATAGTTCCATGATTTGAGCACGTGTGCGCTAAAATCGGGTCGATTCTTGTCCTGCATCAGTCCCCTCGACTATCTTAACTTGCAAGGAACTCGTCCTCGAGTTCTCTTCAGAAGAGATTGGATTAGTACTCATGCAGATAAGCGCCATTGAAAGTGGGCGAGCTGGTCACATCAACAAGCCTTAAAGGACAAAAGGTTTCTAGCACTTACTGTATTCAATGCTAGGCAACTTGCTACAAGTTTGGATTTCTGTTTTGTTAACAGGTTAACAGAGCTTGGGTTCATGTTGCTCACAATCAAGCAGGAGAAGCTCGGAACATAGTACTAAAATATTGAAAAAGAAAAAAGAGCAACCCTGGATGATGGTCGGCAAAAATAGGCAGGCGGCTCCCTTGAGGTGCCCAATTATAATATCTTGTCTACTTGTCGTAGTATAAAGACAGTGAGTCAATCATTGCTCGCGCTTGTTATCCGCTTCCCCTTTTCACCCTTGCCAAGCTTTGACGACGAGCTCATGGTGGTATCAAGCTCATTTGAATCTTCGATTGTAGATTCAACTCATACATGTCTCGCTGAATAAAGCCGTGTTCTCTACTGCCACCTTTACAACATCCTTTTGAGTTCCTTACTGCATTTGACCATACAGTACACTCCAACAGTTGGAACCAATGGAGCAGGGACTCCGTATTATGAAGCAAGGGGTATGAAAACGAAACCAGCCTTGATTGGAGCACGCAAGGAAGAAGCTTGACCGCTCATCCCCATGGCTAACCCGCTCTTCTTGCCTGTGATCAGAAGATAACCTGTTTTGCAGTACAATGCAAAATCCTCACAGTTGTTTCGGAAGATACATTGCCCTGTGAATCACCAACTCTTGTGGGTCTGATTCAGCGGTGGTGCATGTTCCACCTCCAATTTTGGCAAGCAACCACCATCTTTTGACTCCATACCGTAATGACACAACGACTCCTCCCCGAGGAAGCAATCCAAGCAAGAGAGCATTACCCCGCTTTCGGGTTGCCTGTCTCCACAATCAGGATCATCCTTGGGACAAAATGGTTTTGATCGCGGACTCCAACCAGAGGATGAGGATCTGAAGGAAGACCCTGAGCTAGAAGAGCTAGAAGAACAGAAGGGACTGCAGGAAGCTTCAACACTTGTAAAGTGAACAACTTTGTCCCGCCCAGTATATATACCTGCCCACATGAATAGGAACAAGACGACAGATCTTGGTTGACATACAACAGTCTCTTTTAAGTAACTTTTGGCAAAACACATCCTAGGTGATCTTGCTAAATCGCAAACCACTCGTGTTTGGAATGGAGTACGAGAAAGAACAGTCAATTAAGAGTTGCAGCTTAGTCACCAACCAAGGTGGGAGAAAGTGTAAGCAGCTCTCCAACTGTAGATATGGTCTCCTGCCACGAGCTGGTTTCTCTCAATTCTTTGGCTTATGAGGTCCATCTATCTCTATCTTCTCTCTAGTCGTCTCCCCCTACAAACCACTTTAATCTCTGTAGTTGAAATGAAGGGACGCGTGTGGTTGAAATTTGCGAAGCCTGCGTAAATCCAAGCACTCACTGAAGCAGCGCTTAACCGTTGCTGTGAAAATGGATATGCATGAACCAGCTACTAATCAGTGGCAGATGGGTCAGAGACTAACAAGAATTTAAGTTGTCTATTGATGGTTACTACGTCTTTAATAAATACTTCTTTAACATGTGTCCAGTGGGATGAGAAAACTTCACGACACGAAATTGCCAAGAGTCCACTGGAAATCCTCCTCGGCCATCACCTCCCAGTTTGACATGTTAGCATTTGCCTTGGTGGATAGGCGTGTGGAAAACGAAGCAGTCCCTTGAACTTAACAATCAGCTGTATACTAGATGAACTGCAAAATATGAAAAGAGCAAATTGAGTTATGGGCTTTTACTTACTTTAGCTTATGAAATCTATTAGCACAGGATCAGAGACGTGAATCAAAATGAAAAAAAATTGTGCTTAAGTGAGAGGAAGACTAACCCCATAATGGAGTGTATCAGCTTTAGAGCTTCTTTGGATCTCAATACCACTTAACTATGTGACAACACTAACTTGATGGCGCAACTTTAAATAGCAATACACACGTTTGGCATAGGCATGATCCTTGCTGATCAGACAACAAAACTCTTTATTATAACCGCAGGATCACACAACAAAAAGAAGCGAAGGCACAAGCTGTAGTTCTGATGACATTAATCAATTGTACATCAAGGGGTTCTGAATTCTCGAACAATATGTTTATCTAAGATCTCGACTGCACAAACATTTGACTGTCACCTACATCTCTGCCTCTTGGAAGCTGGAGCATCTACTTGACTGCACATGTGACTAAGCTCTTCTTTAAATTCGTTGTCTTCAGCAAGTTCTTCCTTAGGTCCATTCCAGCCATGGAACAGAGCAAAGTCTTCCACTTTCACCTTGACAACATCAGTTCGAACCCCGATGTCAGTAGCATACCTGCTCATACAATACATCCCAGCTGTCGCTGTGACCACGCCTACAGGACTCGTCGTCAGGAATAACTTGAGGGAAGAAGAAAGAAGGGCAGCCAACGGAGCGCCAACAATGGAAGCCGCTTGGCCACTTCTTCCAAGAGATGTTTGGTCAAGAATCAAAAAACCCGTCTTGCAGTACAATGCAAAATCCTCGCAATTATTCTTAAAGACGTCATAGTTTCCGAATCCATTTCGAAGGAGATACATTGCTCTGTTGATGACTGCTTCCGGTGCATCAGTCTCTGCCGTGGTGCAGGTACCGCCACGGAGTTTGGCCAGGAAAACTGATGGCGTGACTCCATATTCAAAATGATACAGTGAACCACAACCAAGGAAACAATCCAAGCACGAGAGGACTACTCCACTCTCAGGTTGTCGAAATCCACAGTCGGGAAAATTTGAACAGGTTGATGGCACCTTTGAACTTGAAGTAGAGAATCCAGGGGAAGAACTTGAGCTGGCAGCGTCGTCCCCACTTGAACCACTATTTTGTTCACGAGTAAAGTGGACGACTTTGTTACCACCAACATAGATTCCTGCATAGATTGCATCCAGTGTAAGAAGGCAGATAAAAGACTTACTAACGGAGAGAAAAATGAAGAGAGAATTATAAACACGAAAAAAATAGTTGAACTGTGACTGAACATGCTTGACAGTTGACAAGATGAGCAAGGCCTGTGTTTACAAGAAGTATCCATGCTTGGTGTATTCCTGCGTCAATTTGGACCCGTGAACACAAATTCACCGATGGAATAAATTGCCTTTCGCTATATGGTTGAAACCCAGAAAGTTTATAATTTTTATACCCTTAAATCTCATCGGAATTAAAACCAATTGCAAAATCACAAACCTGGTCTAATCTAAACAAGCTAGATCCTAGAAAACAATTGCATAATCAGAAACCTGGTATAAATAAGTTTCTCCAAAGATTTTAATTCCATGAAAAGAAAGAGGGAAACTGCTGGACAGCATGCTGTTAGAAATAATCTAGAGAAAGTCATAATCTCGTAGCCTGGGAGTTTCTAAAGCAGGGCCTAGTATCTTTTACCGTGTGACTACAGTTCAGGTGGCGGAAGATTAAAATGGAGCAATTTCTCAGTATCAACCGTCATCTCATTGAACATCTCTATCTCTCTATTGTCGACCAAAAGAAAGGGAGGAGGGATATATTCTTTTGAGTGACCTGGTCGTGCTTAGAGAAGCTTCAACATAACAAGATGCAGCAAGTCCAGGCAGAAGCTAAAACGTGCTCATCACCAGACTTCTAAGATGATAAGTAACACAGTAACGTTCGCAAAGAGTTGACCTAGGAAAGTAGTTAAAGCTGCTTCCTTATCCGTACATGGGTCACAAGGTCACAATAAAGAATGCTCGAAGGCGACTGGCGGGTTGGAAGAATGACTTCCAAAGTCAAATATCAAGCCTTGAAAACGGGACAACTTGTATTACTTTGTGGTGACATACAAAAGTACAAGATCAAAGAAGAAAAAACATACACAAGTACTTTAGCTTCAAATGAAACATAGAGGAGAAAGCCTGCGATCAGCCAGGAGAAACACTGTCCGACAAAACATGTTGGCAGTCTCAAAACCTTGCTCTAATGGCTGAATTAATAACTTCAAACTGTTAAGCTACCATACGCTCTCAATGTTTAAGCTGTTAGACAAAAATGTATAATGTGATCTAGCAGAAACATGGGACTGAAAGTGGGAATATGTGGAGCACTCTATTCAGATTCTAAAAGTGAAGACTAATGGACTACCATTGAACACACGTAAATCAAAGGCACTGTCAAAAGCAAACATCTGAAACTCACAACAGCACACGGATTTTCTCCGAAAACTAATGAGAGTGAGAATTACAGTTCTAGCCACAAACCCAGTCCAGCATTATCTATGGAGCATTACTCATGGGTATTTGCAATGTAGCTGTCAGCTACATCAGAAATGAAGACTAAATTAAAAACCAAGAGTAAAGACCAATCTGGGAATGTCACAACTGGCTCACCTGTCAACGGCTGTCAGGCTAATTTGAGCATGTTATAGATTTGCAAGTGGAACAGATTTTGAACGATAACAATTGAACAACATAACCACCATAACAAAATACAGACTGGTTAATAAGAGTGTATCACTAGATAGAATACCTAGACATTGCTATGATGGAACAAAAGGAAACTGCATCAGATTAGAGATGAGAGAGAAACACGGACCATGGTGAGAGTAAGCATAGACGGCCCTCCAGGTGTAGATATGATCTCCTGCTGTAATCTTGCTCCTTTCGACTCTGTGGGAAAGAAAACCCATGTCTGCATAAGCTAAGCTATCTGGTTCTATAGCTTCTTAAATCTGAAAATCGAGAGAGACTCCAAAAGCACAAATTTGGAACAAGGGTGGGTTCAGAAGAAGGGTAAGGAAAAAAAAAAGGTACAACGATGGCGTCGCCCGGGTTCGAACCGGAGACCTTCAGTGTGTTAGACTGACGTGATAACCAACTACACCACGACACCATTTTGTTAGTTTGATTCGTCCCTGTTATTTTATTTGTTTCTCATATATTAAATTATTGGGAAAATTGCGTAAAATACCCCTATGATTTGGGGTAGTTGCAAAAACACCCTTATTGTTACAAAATTTGCAAAGACCTCCCTCTAGCGCTTATTTTGTTGCAACAGTTAGAAAAGTTATCTAAATTAACAGAGCGTGCTCTTCCGCTCTTGAATAATGCGTGTAGTAAAAAATTTAAACGTTAAAAGACTAAATTATCCTCTTCTTTTTTTCTCTCTCAAACAAATCTCAATTCCACCAAAACCTAATCCTAGCCACCCTCAACCGCTATTCGTCTGCCACATGCACCACCCAGAACTGGCGTCGCCGCCACCACCCCAGTCTTGTGCGCCTAGAGGCCGTCAGCCCTATCATCATACGCCGCCAATGTGAACCATTCACAATCCCCCCTTCACCACCCCATCTGCAACTTGCGCTACCCACAACCGTCGTAGCCAACTGCTGCACATAATCCCATCACCGCCAACAGCCACATGATCTCGTCGCCACCATCATCGCCGATCCCGCTGCCACCATCACCGCCGATCCCGCTACAGCCATCAAACCCAAACCAATCATACAACAACTCGAACCCCCAAACTTAGATCGAACCCTAATTGAACCCCCAAACTTAAAAATCAAACACTAATCCCGCTGTGGCCACAACAATTGGAAACCCTAATCGCACAATCTTGGATCTAGGGTTTCAAATCGCAATTTGCGATTGAAACCCTAGATCTGAGATTGTGCAATTCTGGTAAACAAGATACTCGTGACCCATCGTTTGCTCCGCCACTTGCGCTGAAATCTGCGATTCCCACTTACGCTGCCGCGAGCCAGTCGATCCACTAAATGATCGCGTGAAGAAGGAGGAGGAAAATTGGCCATTCAGGAGAAGAAAGCGTGCCATTCTCATTTATATAGAGGGGCAATTTAGCCATTTTCACCATTCTGTTACGGAATTTTTACGGTGCAACACTTTTACTATTTCATGCAATTTTCGATAAATTGTTCGCACAGAGAACAGACTTATGCTAACACTATCGGTTCCGTGTTAAGGGATATGTCTAAAATGATTTATGAGAGTTACTCAGAATTAGAAGGAACAAGAGCTAGTACACATAGTTCATGACATAAAGCATCAAACATCCATTTGTGAAGTTTATGAAAAACTTCCATTGCATCCCTTTGCAACACTCAAGTGTTTCACGTAGCTGAAACACTTCTATCAAAATATTGTAACACGTGTCGTCACAAACGGTTTCGAATTAAATGTTACTATGTTAAATTTTAACTTCGATTCAAGCTCATAGATTATCTAATTTATTATAGTCAAATAGTAACTCTCTGTTTGGATAGGTGTTATCTAAACTAAAGCCAATTCTGAGCTGTCTTGTAATCTGGATTTACGTTTTCTTTTTCTACTCCAAGATTACTTCTCTATATGATCACCACCGTCGGTTCTCTTAAATTAATCATTTCTCTCCCATTGATTCATCCCCAAATTGCACCAATTCAATTTAGGGTTTCCTCTCCATTTTTCATCTGCCATTCATTCTCTCTGTATCCATTCTTCCTTCAATAACGGGGGCTTGATTTTAAGGGTCGTTATATTTGCCCTAATTCTTGCCCCCGTCAGTCGTTCAACCCATCAATGCCTATACCTTGATTAGCACTACTAAATGATCGATCATTTTACGTATTCGAACACAATGGAGATGAGTTTTGTGGGATATCTGTTTCGCTTTCGATCGGCTATCGATCCGTTTTATGTTGCTTGCGAGGCGTTTTCTGAACAGCTTTAAATTGCCCTTTTGCTAGGGTGCCGATTCTGATTTTTGTTTTCGTCCAATCTGTCGAAATTGTTGTTACTGTTGTGGTGATGGAATCTAGCGTTCCGGGTTTGTTTGACAATTTCAAATTGAAGCCGAATTCCGAGCCTGACGATTCTGACGTTGTGGAAAGATCACCAAACAATCGTTATGTTAGGGTAAGAGATATCGTATCTTAAGTCGCTGCATTACCGAACTACTACGGATTGATTGATCGATTTTGAAATGGGTGGTGTAATTTTGTATCTACATGGATTTTGTACTTTTTGTCTTGCATGTTTACATTACACTCGGTTTGATTGATCGGTTTTGTCGCAAATACTTCACTTGAGTACCATTCTTATTCACTATCAGCATAAGGATGTGCGTAATTTCACCTGCGGATGAAGTGTCTAGGAAAAGTTTGTGTAAACTTTGCTTTTGGCACAGTCATTGTGGGTGATACTTGGTTTGATTGATCGGTTTTGTCCCGTCATTATTGGTGGCTTTACTCGCTTTTTACAATTAGGCTCTTGATTGTACATGTGTTATATTCATATGCTGTCGGATACGAAAATTGTAATGTTGTAAAGTTTGTTTAGTGTTGGCCACCGAGAGGAATTGTTTATTGCTGATTCAGTGAGCATACATTAATTGGGCATTTCAAGTTATCATTGGTTTATTTGTTGTCGTCTATATATAATCTAGCTCGATTTTCTCATATTCTGTGGTGAAACAAGTGAGTGCATATTTTCTTTCTGTCAATAATGGATTGTATTCTACTGATCTTTTTGTGTTTCACTCGTTTGTTTGGATTATTGGGTCTAGTGATATCATCACATTTTTTTTTGTTTTTCCTTCCTTCAGTATGGTGAAATCCTGGGGAAAGGAGCATTCAAGACTGTGTATGGTTCCTAGACCCCCTACTCTTCTGTTTCCTTTTGTATGAATTGGGTGGGCTAATTGCATAATGTCAATAACTAACTGTAGTAACACTAAACATATACAAGCTTCATAGTTAACTGCTCTTTTTGTTGTTCTGTTTAGTTATAAGGGGTTTGATGAAGTTGACGGAATAGAAATTGCTTGGAACCAAGTTAGCATCGAGGATGCATTGCAGTCCCCAGAGAATCTGGAGAGGCTGTATTCTGAGGTTCACCTGCTGAGGACACTGAAACATGAAAACATCATCAAGTCCTACATCTCTTGGGTAAACGATGAGAATAAAACTATCAACATGATTACTGAGCTATTCACTTCGGGAAATTTGAGGCAGTGAGTTTCATTATCTGTTCCTGGCTTCCTAATTCTTCTGCCTCACTTTCTAGGCTTAGATACAAGATTAATTTGGTCATCGCATTTTGGCATTCAGATATCGTAGGAAGCATAAGAGTGTCGAAATGAAGGCCATCAAAAGCTGGGCTAGGCAGATTCTCCTAGGTTTAAACTATCTCCATTGTCAGAATCCGCCGATTATTCATAGAGACTTGAAATGCGACAATATTTTTGTCAATGGAAATCATGGTGAAGTTAAAATCGGAGATCTAGGATTTGCAACGATAATGCAGCAGCCCACTGCACGAAGTGTTATTGGTAATTTTCTAACTTTGGCTGTAAATTTACCACTTTAACTGGACCCTTTTACCAAAATGGGTAAGTGTCTCTCACAGGCACTCCTGAATTCATGGCTCCAGAGCTTTATGAAGAGGAGTACAATGAGCTTGTTGACATATATTCTTTTGGGATGTGCATATTGGAGCTGATTACTTGCGAATATCCATACAGTGAATGCAAAAACCAAGCACAGATATATAAGAAGGTCATTTCAGTAAGTAACCTCAAGAAATCTATCCACTTATAAAGTATACGTACTGGCATTTTGCTAAACTTGTTATGCTTCAGGGTATAAAGCCAGCTGCCCTTGGTAAAGTAAAGGACCCCCAAGTGAAGCATTTCATAGAAAAGTGTCTTCTCCCACAGGCTCAGCGGTTGCCTTCAGCAGAGCTCTTGAGGGATCCATTCCTTTCCTCTGATACTTCGAAGGAGCTCATGCGCGATCATATGAAGTTGCCGAGCTTAATGCCCAAATCAGTGAACTTGCCAAAGCCTAGTTCTCTTCCTATGGAGATCGACGCTAACTTAAATAAGGTTTCAAGTAGCACCTGTACCAAAAGCACGACTGAAACTCCTCATCTTTCCTATCTGGAATTCCAGAGATTCAATGAGAGAAACGATTTCAGATTAAGAGGGGAGAAAATTGATGATAACTCAATTTCATTAACCTTGCGAATTGCTGACTTGTGCGGTAAGTACTGCTACGTTCCTTAGAGAGACTGGTATGCTATTGTTTTGTACGATTTTAGGTACTACTTTGTGTTCTTTAACAGGTCGGATAAGGAACATTCACTTTGTTTTTTACCTCCTTGCTGACACGGCATTTACTATAGCTGGTGAGATGGTTGAGCAACTTGATTTGTTGAATGAAGATGTGGCTTTCATAGCTGAATTGATTGACAGCTTAGTTTTAGTGCTTGTGCCCTCCTGGAAACCTTCACTTGGAAGTTATAGCGGCGTCAACAGTTCATATGATAATGGCAGGGGAGTGATCGAGGAACAAGCTCTTGTGAATCCGGTTACTGAGAATTTAAATGAATTATCAGCCAAGTTCAACTTCACATCTGCTTCAAATGACATTGATCTGAAAACTTTAGGATCCATCGACTGCCTTATTGATGAGTCCAGCAAGGGTTTGAAGGAATATGGTTCTGACCGGTCTAAGGGTAGTGTTGGTGACTCTGCCATTTCGAGTGAATGCACAAAGGGTTCAGGGATATCCTGCATCACTGTTTCCAATGATTTGAGCTTATATCTTGTAAGCAAAGATAACGAAAAGGAGAAGTGCTACGAGCTGAAGTTAGAGCTTGATGCAATTGATCGGCAGTATCAGCAGTGTTGTCGCGAATTGTCAAGGATGAGGGAGGAGGCCATAGAAAATGCCAAGAGGAAGTGGTGTACAAAGAAGAAGATACCTGCTTTTTGATGTAGCATAGATTCATTTTTTGGATACAAAGATTTGCTTGAATTAGCTGTTTCTTTATCATTTAACCAAAGGAAATTGCTTTTTTTTTTTGGGTATAATATAAGAATTGCATTGAAAATGAAAGTTTTACAGACACTCTGTTGTAGATCTTACAAAGATTATAGGTCACGACAATTCCGTGACTCAGTATACATGACTACAAAAGTCAAAATGTAACGATAAACCTAATAAGCTTAAACACGTTTCAATTGAATTAAAGCAGAATATATCCTATACTCTAACTCAACTTAAAGAAACTTGTAAACGCTACCGGTTTAAAAGCCAAAAGAACAGAAACTAAACAAATGCAATACAAACACAACGTAGTAAAAATACCCATCACTGATTTTCAACATCGCTATGTACATCCTCCTACTTTCACGTATCAAATCCGAACCAATTAGAGCAATATCGGACGGAGCACCACTACTACCCCACCCCAATAACAGGGTGCCCCTAAAACCCCACAGTCCCTTTTCCCAGGGCCCCGGATCCCCCCCTTTTCTTCCCAACAAAATTCACCCCCCCCCCCAAGACCCCATCCGCCCCACCCCTCCCTCCCTAGACTCCACGGATTCCAAGAACAAACCCATAAACTAGGCTAAACCCCTCAACAACAAGCCCCTAACGCTACTAGAACCACCACTAACCCTTCTTCCACCAATTTGCAATAGGAAACGGATAAGAATGGAATATAAAAAGCTGAAGATTGCGTTAAAAAATACGGTCAAGTCACCGGTAAAGTTTCGGCCATCGCTGGCGAGATTCCGGTCACCGCAAGTGAAACGGTGGAAAAGAAAACGATCAGACAGATCTACTTAGATCTGTCAAGATCTATCGAGATCGGAGACTTACCTTGAGGTCATCGTCTGATCAGATTTGGTTAGCCGCGCGTCGCCACTGTCCTCCCACCATTTGTTCGACCGTCCATGCTCACACCGTAAAGGTACCATCACACAAGACTGAAAAGGAGTTAGCCGCGCGTCGCCACTGTCCTCCCACCATTTGTTCGACCGTCCATGCTCACACCGTAAAGGTACCATCACACAAGACTGAAAAGGAGACCTACAAACAAATCACCGTAGTGGCTGCCGCCCCATGCACGCGGCATCAAGGTGCCCGTCCAGGCAGTCATCTTGAGCGGATATAGCAGAATTACTCACAAGGAGCTAGCTCACAGAAAATATACATTATCGTTGTGAGTGGCTGGATGTGTAATCCTCCCTACTACTAACAGAAAAAGATAGGTTCAATCTCCCTCTTTTACCCCGTCTCTCTTGTTTCGCAGCCACTTTCAGTGAAGTTTTGGACTCTGTATAGTCTAGATTATGCAGAAATAGCGTACGGTGATGCGACACACCAAATATATACTCCTTCAATGAATATTATCATTAAACATGTAGCTGCTTTTCAGGCACTTCAGACTTCCAATTTTTGAGAGTAAAAAAACACCTCATACAGAGAAAACCAATTTGAGCTAACTTGGACTCCGAAATGCTGGGCGGACGGCACGCCAATTACAAATGACTCAACACTTTTCGAAATCCAGGCGCTAAATAGAATACATCGTTCCAGATATCTTTTACAAAATAGGCGGAACTTCCTACTTCGTACTTGAGGCAAAACCATCGTAACGATGACCACATATCACCATTCGTGTACGCATACATGGAACTAAACAAGCCTAGTTTCAATCATCAATGAGAATCACGATAGCCACATCTCGCTCTTTCTTATACGCAATTGCAACTAAAGAAGCCAAGTTTCAATCATCAATGAAAATCACTTGAAGACTTCTCTATCTTGGTTCTGTCCCCCACTGAACTTCTCTCACTAATTTACTTCTAATTCCACACAAGCACACCTCTCACTTGATACCATGACCACTTTATCCCATTAAACAGCTACAACTCTAAAGCAGAAAAGATGTCCACACTCTAAGGTATATGCTCGACATAAGCAGACGCACAGTGATGTCTAAGCAGACGCCAAGCAGTAGTAAATTCATTTGCAGGTAGTTTACATGCTTTGTGCCAATTTGCCACCCTAACCATAATCTGATTGAAGCAACTTTTGTGTAAATTAGAAAGATCTCAGAAATTGGTTTGAGCGCCATTTGTTGCAAAACCATGACAATGTATAAGGAGCCTTATCTGTAATAGCAACCTATTCGGAACCGAAGAATTCAAATACCAACTCCATCAGAGGAAAAAATGCACTTTTTAATATGACAAAACAATTATCATACCAGTGCACTTGAATGGAATGGCATTCTTCAAGTTTATAACCAGTCAGACAAGGCCTACTTCTCATCAACAATCTTCAATAAATCTTCACTCTTATTCAGAAAGAAATATATCAACAAAGACAACAATGCAGTGAACAGTGAAACCGTTTAAGAGATGGTACCTCTTGATCATCATACACAACTCTTCAACTTCATAACGAATCACAATCTTGGAAAAAATATCCAGAAGTTTATTTATAAATTGTAAGTTCCTTAATGACAAGGGTAACAACGAAAGGTTATCTACAAACGCACAAGGTTTACACACAACAAAGAAAGCAGGAACGCACAGAAAGGAACAATTAGTAAACACATTGAATCAATAAGAATTTTTCGACACGAATATTGGAGAACGAATATACACTTTTACCGATATTTAGTAGAGGAACCAGGGACTTCACATAGGACTACCAATTTTCCTTAACAATTTTTGACTTCTCAAGTATGAACTTGCCTTCTTTGTACTTCTGGGTTTCCTCATAAGCTCTTTCATATTTCCAACCCAACACCTCACGGCAATCGCCGCAGTAGACATCAGCAACTGTGTGAAGACCAGTCATGAGATGCCTATCCTCTTTTGGCCCCATAACGATGTTCATTGCATGGGAAAACAAGAAGGCTCGACCGTTTCTTCCCTAGCATCGAAATTACAAAATTAAATATGGGACATTTCCTCCCTGGGAGTGTCATACTAATATCTCTTCACAAAAACGTAAACAGTAACGGAAAATCACAGACCACATAGTTTAGAACTTTAGATCAAGTCGCATTCTAACAAACAAGTTGAGTTCTGCCAATTCTGATCTATGCATAGAATTCATCTCATCATTTGCAATCTGTTAATGCTATAGCAAGTCTATATCCGCGGATGAAACAATGGTAGCCTCTGTTCTTTCATAGTAGTAGTTTACCGCATACTTGGCAACAGAGAAAGCTAAAAACGTTTAAGGGAGGACGTAAATTCAGAATGTAAAAAGAAAAACAAAAAGAAAAGTTGCCCTTAACCTCACAATTGACAACCAAGTACTCAGTTTTTATTATATTCTTCCTGGATTTTCTCACCCGCCAAACAGATCACCAGCCCTTTTGTTGCCATCCGGTAATTCAACATTATGATTAACAAATTCTTGAAAGAAAAAGGAAAGAATAAGCCGAAGTGTTCTATACCTGAAAAGCTTTTGAAATGACATCATCATGAAGAGCAACATGGTTTCTACAATTACAGCAACAGTACAACCTCGGTCCAATCACCTCCGCCATCGATGATCTAACCAATTCACTAACTGCTGTACGAAATCAAGATCCTCTGAAACCAAATGGGGATCAAATAATCAATCTATCATCCAACATATAACTGAATTCTACAAGAAACTTACCTGTATATATCACCAAGAAGAGAGCCCACGAGCTATATAACCTTTTGTTAATCGAGTTCTTTGACCAAATATCTGCTTTCTAGAGATTACAGCAAACTTTTTATTTAAGAGTGTTATCAAAGGAATGGCCAATGATGCCAAATTCAGTGATGATTACGAATACAATCCCTTACAGCGATACCAATTAATATTTAGAAAAATTGATAAAGACGGCTTCACCATAAACAAACTTAAAGAATTATCAACAGAATGTAATCAAGCAACAAAAGAACCCGACCCACTTGCTAAAAAGTGCTATAGATGAAGCTAATGATCAAAGCTGTGAATTCAACCAGCCGGGGTGTGGGTCCATGTGAGTATACAGTAGAATTTGGTATCTATATACGTACTCAATGATTGAGAATTGTCGTTAATGACGAAGAACCTGTACGTGGTGACGTGGGTGTGAGAATTGGCGATGGAGGTTTACACACAGAGGCACGAATGGAGAGAGAAAGAGGGAGGGAAGGGGGTGTGCGTGTGTAAGGGTTTTCTGTTCACCGGGCGGCTGAGCGGTGTCGGAGTTCGGTGGAATTGGTGGGGCTCTGACTTACTAGAAGATGACTAAGAATCGTTGACTGTTACCCTGGTAAACTGACATCGTTTTTGACATTAAAATAGGATATTAACCTCTCAAATAAAAAATACTCGCAATAAACATATGGGTAAAAATGAAAATTCGAAGTCTCTTTTATTTTTATGTTTTACAAAACCAGGCAAGTATTTGATTAAGCATTTTATTTTGAATTTTCTCTTTGAGTATCCTCTCATTCATGTCTTCAACGAACACAAACGCCACCATCACCACCATGAAACTCAAAATACTACCACATGTTGCCACCACATGAACTGATTCGTGGTTGAAGACGGTGACCTGGCCCCTGCTGTCTGAGACACGAGATGGCGGACAGCTGCAACCCACATATTTGATGGTGATGGTGGTACCCCGCATAGAAGTTTGACGGCCAAGGCATTGATTGATCATGGTGATGGTAGCAGGTGGAGAGATTTATGGTGATGGAGACAAACGCGAGAGGAATTAATGGCGGTGGCGTAAATATGTTGGCAGCGACTATGGTGGCGGTGGGTTTAGATTACGTGGCAAGGGTGCTGATACAGCTGGTGGTCACTATGGTTGAAGTGACCACCTATGGAGTGGGTTTTCTTACTTTGGGGTTCATATATATTGCTTATAGTAAAGTTTGAATATTAGATCTCAAAACAAAAATCAAAACTAAAAACTCAAGACTTCAAAATCGAGTTTCCCAAACCAAGCCCAAATGAACAATTAGTCTAAAAGAACACTGTCTACCATTTTTTTTTTAGTTTATAAAACTGAACAAAAAAAAAACAAAAAATATGCCAAATGTTGCAAATAGTTTTATTTCTTAAAAAGGGGTGACCATGTGGCTTATATAAGTAGGACGTGAGGATTTTAATTGTACAACGTGTTACCAAGAGAAAGAACGTATAAACGTGGCAAGGTCGATCAAAACTCAAGGATGAAAGTAAAAAAAAAACTCCTCTTAATCTTTTATCCCTTGCTCTAGTACCATGAATGACTTTAGACCCATAGCTTGCTGTAATGTCATCTATGATTGTATCTCAAAGGTGTTAAGTGCAAGATTGAAAAAGGTTTTGTCCAAGATCATATCACAAAAACAGTCTGCTTTTGTTACTAATAGAAGTATTGCAGACCATATCTTGTTCATGCAAGAATTGGTGAAAAATTATCACAAAGTTGGGGGCATCCCTAGGTGTGTGATGAAAGTAGATTTGCAGAAGGCTTATGATACAGTTGGATGGGACTTTCTTTAAGCAGTAATGGAATGCATGTTGTTTTCTCCGCAGTTTGTATGATGGCGTATGAAATGTGTTACTACAGCTAAGTTCTTAATAAATTTAAATGGTTGTATGGAAGGATTTTTTGCTAGGGTCGTAGGGCTTAGACAAGGTAACCCCATATCACCTTATCTGTTTCTTCTAGTCATTGAGGTTTTCTCTAGTATGATGGATGTATACTCACAGCATGAAAACTTTCATTTTCATCCAAAATGCAAGGATCTACACATCAGTCATCTCTGCTTTGATGATGACTTATTTTTGTTAGCTCAAGTTAAGGTTGAAACTATGATGGTTATCAGGCAAGCACTAAGGGAATTTGAACAATTATCAGGTTTGTCTTCAAACCTTCATAAAAGCTCTGTGTTCAAAACAGGAGTAGATCAGAATGTTGCTACATAATTGGTATCGATGCTGGACAACTTCCTGTTACTTATCTTGGGGTGCCCTTAATTTTAACAAAATTGCAGTATAATGATTGTAGGATCCTTGTTGAGAAGATCACCAGGAAAATTTCATCTTGGTCTACAAAGTATGTTACATATGCTGGTAGAATACAATTTGCAGTGTTTGTACTTTTGAGTATGCAAATCTATTGGTGTAGTATATTTATACTACCTTTAAGAAGATAATATAGCAGATTGAAAGCAAAATAAGGGCTTTTATATGGCATGGGGATGATATCAGGTGTACTGGTGCAAAAGTTGCATGAAAAATTGTTTGTTTACCAAAGAAGAAAGGGGGTTTAAGACTAAAAAGATTGGATCAATGGAACAAAACAGTTATTTGTAAACATTTATGGGACTTGGCACATAAGAAGGATTCTTTGTGGGTTAAATGGTGTCATATTTTCATTATTAAAGGAAGACACTTATAGACCTTTAAACCTCCAATCATATTATCATGGTCACGGTGTAAATTGATAAAAATGAGAGAGTTATTCAAGAAATATGTTAGAGATAAGGTAGGTAATGGAGAAACAACCTGGTTATGGTTGAATGGTTGGCTTCCAATTGGTGTATTGACATAAACACGTGGATAGAGAATTGTGTATGATGTTGGATTAAGCATGAGTGCATAGGTCCAAGACATCATACAGGATGACACATGGAGATTACCTACAATCAGATCACAAGCCCTTAATGCTTTGAACTCTATTCTTGAAAGCATACCAAAACCAGATGTTCTCACTACAGATGCAGTTATATGGACTTTAAATGCAAATTGACAGTTTACTATAAAATCTGCATGGGATGGTATTAGAACAAAGGCTGATATAGCCCCCTGGTGGAAATTATTTTGGTTCCCTGCTCATATTCCCAGGTGCTTAGTGCTGCTATGGATGGTCTATCATCATGGACTAAGAACCAAAGCAAAGTTGAAGGCTTGGAATTTGATTCAAGAAGAAACTTGTGAGTTCTGTCATGCTCAACCAGAAACCATAAATCACTTATTTATGAAATGTCCTTACTCAAAGGAGTTATGGGAATTAATATTGAGGAAACTGCAAGTAGATGGCAAATTCATATCATGGAATCAAGCTTTGCAGTATGCTTGCCAACAGTTCAGAGGTAAAAGCTTCAAAGCAAGGTTGTGTAAATTGTTAATGACTCTTACTGTTTATGGAATATGGCAAGAGAGAAATAACAGAATTTTCAAGAACAAAGCAGCATCTGTCCAAGGCTGTTTGGAGGTGATTCAACAATGGGTGAAGTACAAGGTTTATAGTTGGAAGAAAGCCCCTGCTAATCATGTGAATATTGTACCATGTGAGAATCGGGAGATAGATAAAAACATTCTTTTGTAGTTGTATATAAGAAAGTTGCTTATTAGGTAAGAAAGAGAAGTATAGAAGAGAGATTTGTATTCCTATTCATGTACATATGAAGTTTGATTCTTAAAATAATACATGGGACCTTTTATCCCAAAAAAAAAAAGGATGAAAGTAAAAAGAGACTATCAAAATTAGACATGTGGTAAGGTCAAATCAACTCAAGGAAATATAATGTGAACAAAATGGTAAAAGAAGCCCGACTGTATGCACACGTAGTAGTTTTGGATTGGATCGATGTATGGTTAATATGATTAAAGACCCAAGTATAAGCCATCGATGTTGTATTAAAAACCCTCTTTAGTACCACTTACAAACTAGTTCATAGTTTTCCTTCTCGAATTATGTTTACCCTAAGTAAACAGCATTATCACAGTGGCATCAATCCTCTGTTTAATATCTTTAGACATTTGTCATAATGTATTTTCGTTAAATTAAAGCTTTGTAATCTTAAAGTGTTGAAAGTTTTTTAAGGCTAATCTTTATAGGTACGATGATGGTAAATTTTGCTTTTGCATTCAACATTTTTATACTTGATTTGATTACAGTAGCAGTATAGTAACTTAGGAGCAGTTTAATTGATTTAGTACAAAGTTCTGAAGTTAGGGCAAAAAGAACTTAGAGTTCCCAAGTCTTTTTTGATTGTTTAATAAAAAGGTTAGAAGACATATATTCCAACAATCGGACCTTTTACACTGTAAATTGTTGAAAATTTTCCATAATTGGACCCTTGACCATTAAATCTTGCACTACAAGGTTTAATATCCAAAAAAGAAACAATCAATTTCATCGATTGGTTAGAGAGATATAAAGTCTCTAAGTTGGGCATTTAATAAGGTTGAAAAAGGGTCACTATATGCTTCCCACATAACTTGAAAAATGAAAATGTTAAGGATATTTAAGTGATCATGAGACATACCTTATTATTCTAGAAAACTCGTACATGTGGGGTGCATCGTACACTCAAGCGCGCAGGTGCCCGCGAGGGAAAAGGCGAGGGCGTAAAGGTTTTATTGGCGCTTTTAGGCATACTTTGCACTTCACATGTGTGCATCATCGCTAGAAGCCCAGCCTTAACTTCTTGTGACAAATTCAGTCTGTGAATTAGAGTAGGTGTGATTTTTGGACTGAAACAATGTGACTATTGGTATATTAACAGAATTTTTGTTCTGTTTAAATTCAAATGGCACATGTTCATAGTGTCTTTAGTTAAAGATCCACTTATTCATTGTGGCTGTCTGATTGTCATTGTTAATGACATCTACATAGTCACTTAGTTACTTAACTGTCATAACTGATTGCACATGTTCAAAACACCTATTGGTGCACTATAAATGGGGACTGACGGCAGTGCATTCTTCAGTTTAGTTTTCAATCTCTCTCTCACTCTCTCTCACACACACACGCGCGCATGTACACACACATTTCTGTCTATTGGTTGTTTCTGCTATAATCAATAGTGATTTCACCTATTTTATCTTGGAAGATAGATTTGATGCAGTTCTAAGCAGATTATAAGGGAACAAATACTGTCAAGGATAGATGCATAGCAAGACTTTGCTCATGAGACATATAAATTAACCTTAAAAACTTATTGAGTTCAGTTATGATAAGCTCAAGCTCAATGCCATATCATACTCATTTGTTATCAAGCTTGAGAGAGAATCAATTCAACTACTGGTATAGTTAAGGGAGACACTTATCTCACTCCCTTTGTCTCTAAAGAGTTAGCCACTGACATGCATATTTAGCTAAAAAAATGTATTTTTTTAATTTAAAGCTCAACAAGTTAAATAAGACACTACTCTCTCAGTTTCATTAAATATTTTGCCTTTTCATTTTAGTAAATTTGTAGAATAGATTTAGTATATGTAAGTATGGATAAATTTCAGGTTTGGTTCTTTAACTTTGGGCTAAATATTGAAATCGTCGGTGCCCTTTATTTTGTTTCTGATTCATTTATCTTTGACTTTCTGTTAATTGGATGGTTCTTCCATCCAGTTAAGTAGTCACATGCCTGGCATATATCTACTTTTAGGGACAAAATAATAAAAAAGCCAAATTGGTAAATTATACGTTTGCTCCTTCGAGTTTGCAATAAATGTTTAACTGGTCCTCGTCCTTTGACTTATTGCAAATACTTTCTTTATCTCCACTGTAATTACCAAGATGTTCCTTGCATCTAGCGAAAACTCGTTAACTTGTCAGATGATTAACATGTGACCCATTTTATTTTAAAGGACAAAAATGTCAGATTTTCTAGTCAAGAACATACTAGAGTCTATTACTTGAGTCAGCTACATGATTAAGGTGGATTATGGATTGCTGTAATTGCGGAATAATGAGTGAAGGTGGTGAGTCAAAAAATCAATTGACTGATGTATTGAATGATGCAAGCAATATTGAGTCGTGTAGCTTACTTAAGCAATAGACTCTTGTACTCGGTAGCAGTAGCCAATAATAGAACGAATATGAAACAAATCAAAGGACAAGAACCATTTAAACATATACCCCAAACTTAAGGACCACAGTGTGTATTTACCAACTTGAGTTTTTTTTGAACTTGTACCCTAAAACTAGTCACATGTTGGCACGTGATTACTTAATCGGATGGAAGGACTATTATGTTAATAGAAGTCAAAATAAAGAATAATCTATAACAAATCAAAGAGCAAAGACAATTTAAATGTTTATTCTAAACTTAAAAGATCAAAAATGTAATCGACTCCATATATATCAACATTGATAAATGTTTCTAACCCCGGTCAAAAGATATCTATTTACTCTATACTTGTTAAGCTCAAATTTAATATTCACATAATTATGTTTATGTTCTAAGATCTATCCTAACAATCGGCCTAAACGGATGGAGTGCTAGTAAGTGACTTATGGGCCGGGGTGAAAAAACAATCTTTTCCCTTAATGAAATACTGTTTAAATAGTAGATAGCCCTCACGCTAATTAATTGTACTCATTTTAGAATCCATAGCCAGAGAGCGTGTCTTTCTTCACCCTACATGCTTTTAATTTCTGCAATCTTATTTTGTCGATAAAATATATACTAATAACAAAAATAATTTCTTTAATGATAAATAAAAATATAGAAAAGCATACTAAAACATAGGAATATACATTCTCTTAGGTATTTAGACCTTTTTGTCCAAAAAAAACTTCTACTTTGAAGTTGGCTATGCAATTTAGTTTACAGTTTCAATTTGGGTTCTATTTACTTTACTGTGTCAATTTTATACTATATTCTCTACTTAATTGGTTAAAGTTTAATTTCTTAACATGTGTCAATCTTTTACGTACATTTTCTCATCTACTTCGACAGTCACGTCGGTATCTACGGGCTAAACCCTCTCAAAACTACCAAAAGCATCACACGCACTTGTAATTTTCATCCTTTAGATACCCTAAATCAAGACCACGAACAAGTCTGTTCATGGCTTGCTTTAGCAACTACTAGAGCTGAAGGTCCATAAAAGAAAAGAAAAGAAAGAAAAAAAAAAAAAGGGACGGAGGGGGGAGGTTGTCCCCATGCAAATTAAGTGGCATTATTATTATTATTGTGACGTATGCCCTTCTCTTTTTCTTTCATCATTTGTGGACAAGACAGAAAGAGAAAAAGGAAGTTCAGGCTGTGGACCAGCAGAGTTATAATCAAGCACCAAGACACCCGTCACAGTTTGCTACGTAAACCAGAAAAAGGTTTTGACAAATCTCGCGGTGTCGTTATCTTAACGTGGCAACGTCGTATCCGCTTACCATACCAAGGAATCTCTCGGAATCTCGGAGATCCAAAGGAGAAATTACCTCAAAGCAACGGTGATACGGTGATGACGTGGTATAACTGTTACTATGTTAAAAAATAATTTGTCACATCATAATCGCGTCTTGAACTCGTCTTTTACATTTTTACGTTGACAGACGACGACGAGGACAACATAGCAACAGCGACAATACAATAGTAAAGACAACAACAAAACCACGATCACGACAATCCTAGTGTCTGGACAATTCAGCAGCCACGGATCTCGATAGATAGAAAGTGGACGACGACTCCCGGCGACTTGATGGGATCGATGGATCTCGGCGATGACATCTTGCTGGAATCCTCCCCCCCCCCCCCCCAACCCCAATACGTCCTTGTTCTTGCCCAATTTTTTCGCCATCGCCTGTATGTCGCTCGTTCGATTTTTCGCTCTTCGGGAAGGCTAAAGACTTGCTGTCTAATCAGGTGGAGATGACGAGATATTGATGTCGATGGTGACGATGATTGCGATATTTAATTGGCAATTTGCTAAATGCTAATTGGACGACCACATCAGGGGCGATGACATGGTATTACAGTTACTTTAGGGTTTTTCTCCAGCAGCTGGGTTTCCATTCAAGCCTTGTGTTTGCAGGATGGAAAAATTACTAATCTTAATTCAATCTTCTACGGGGAAATTACTTAGCTTGAAACTAATATGCTTGTAATTTATTGGAATGAATCTGGCCTTTATTGTTGTAGGTGCTCTGAATTGATTTGAAATTTGACGGTTGTATAGTTGTATAGAATTGGTCACAAGATAATATATAGCGTGCAAGGTTTTTCCTTTTGAAATTCTGTCACAATAACGAGATAATTTGACCTTTTAACGCCAAAATTTCTTCATTAACTTGTGGGTCTGAGGAATGATGCGATCTAAAAGAATGTGTATGACAATGCCCGTTCTGGATCTAAAACTTGAGACGTCACGCATTTCCTCACACGAAAATCTCATCTCATCCCATCCCATCTCATACCTAATAAATCTTCATAGTCGTTTAATCAACAACTTATCTTCAACTTGCAAATAAACCAGAGAATACCAAATGGCAAAAGCACGTGGGTCAGCAGTTGCAGCAACTCACCTAATTTATTACTCCGTATCATGTTAGGCACGCCCATGTAGACGACTCATCTACATACTCCGTACATATGTAGTTTCCCTCAAATTTTCAGCTCCAGTAAAGGTTAATGAACCATAATCCCACTTTGTCAATCAACTAACCCTTTGGTGTTTTGTAAGCATCTGATTCTTCCGAGGTGTGAAAATGCCAGATTCACCATTATTGGCGTGTACTGCCACAAAAGTAAAGCACAATCTCTCTTATCTCGGCAGAGCCACATAAGGAACAGAGCAAGAAAGAGAAACAAAACATGGAGGAATCTTCGGATGAAATCAGAGCTCCTCTGAGTAAGTTTCTCTTCCCAACTGAAATCTTAATCTTCAGTCGAATCCCTCTGGAGCTAACCATCTAGCCACTTTTTTTGATTGTGCAGTTCCCAAGGTAGAGAATATTAATGAAAATGAAGAAGAAGCCTCAAAATCGGAGATCGAGAAAGAAGAAACAGAGGAAAACTCCCCAATCAGGCAGGTGGCACTCACAGTCTCCACCGCCGACGACCCATCCTTACCGGTTCTCACCTTCCGAATGTGGGTTCTAGGCACTCTTTCATGTGCTCTGTTATCTTTCCTCAACCAGTTCTTCTGGTACCGAACAGAGCCTCTGTCTATAACAGCAATCTCTGCCCAGATCGCCGTGGTTCCACTCGGGCAACTCATGGCTGCCAAGATCACCGACCGGGTTTTCTTCAAGGGGAAGCGTTGGGAGTTCACGCTGAACCCCGGCCCGTTTAACGTGAAGGAGCATGTCCTGATCACAATTTTTGCGAACTCCGGTGCTGGGAGCGTCTATGCCATTCACGTGGTTACGGTGGTGAAGGTTTTTTACAAGCAGCACATCACCTTCTTTGTCTCCTTGATCGTCATTTTAACCACACAGGTACTAGCCGGTAAGATTGAGTACATGATCAGTACTTTGTTAATTTGTCCGACATGCAAACGCAGTTGCTTGTTGAGTTGGACTGTCAAACTGCTTTTGCGTTTGAACATCTGAAAATCAAAGTTCGTATGGCTACCTTTCAAGCTAGAATCACTTTCTGATCAATGTTTGAAATGAAGTTGAATTCAGTTTGTTGAATGGTAGGTGCTGGGATTCGGTTGGGCTGGGATTTTTCGACGGTATCTAGTGGAGCCAGCGGCTATGTGGTGGCCGGCCAATCTAGTCCAAGTGTCCTTATTCAGGTAAGTAATTTTCTAATAATGCCAACTTTTGGGGTGGGCTGCCTCAGTTTTCCGACCGTTTTCCATAGATTCCGGTGGAGTTTCTGGTGCAAATGGCATTGTGATTCCTCATGAGTCATGACTTGGTTGTACTATTATTATTTGTGGTGGACGCAAGATATTTAATTTTTTTTGGTTGTGTTAGCTGTTATTGCTGTCACTGATATTGAATGACTTTGGAATCTTGTGAATAATGAGAATGCTCGGTTTATGAATTTTTATATTAGCTTATTAAATAAAACAGATACCAAAAATGGAGTTTTCCATCTTCAATTAATTTCACTTATTTGTTTATCAATTCAATTTATAAATACTTAACAACCTATTACACTACTTAATAATAAACGAGACATGTCCAAATACCCACCTTAATTTAATTGAATAGCCCTTGCTTGGTGTCTCAATGAGGGGTTACGTATTACTAAGAATCAAAAAATTATGAACAATGTCCTTAATTGATACTCATTTTCTATACTCACTTTTATGTCTAACTTACTTGCTTAATAAAAGGGGGAAAAAAGGACGAAAGACTAATACCATATATACTAAGCTTTATGTGTATTTATTTTAAAATAAGAGGGAGCAAAATTGAGGATAATTAAAAAGAAAATAGACCTGGGTAATAAAAGGTTTCCGACAAAAAAGGCTGGTCCGGTCTGCCATCCTTTCTAACTTAGCTGTGGCCTCGGGGGTCACGTGACGAAACGTATCTATCTATCTACTAGTAAAAGTAACAGGTCCTTAGGAAAGTCGACCATATTTTGCACATGGAGTTTGAGCCGGAGACCTCTCAAGATAATAATACTAGTTCGCCCATTTTTATTGTTTCAATCCAAAAACCTAAAAGGAAAAAGGGCTTCTTTTATAAAGCTCTAAAAAGACCTTTTGAGTACGCTCTAAACTATCAGAACCGCAACCGAATTATATTCATGTTGGTATAAAATCGAACGCTCAAGTTGAGTATGTATGAACCACGTAGAAGTTGAGCAGTAATTACTTATTAATTTGTTTGTCTGAAAACTTTGTAATACTCACTATACACTAAAATATTACTTTCTCTATCTCACAAAAATTGATCATGTTTCTTTTTTGGGCCGTCTCACAAAAATTGCTCACTTTTCAAATCAAGAAAGATTCTGTATGTATTTTTACACATTTTCCTTTTCTACCCTTTTTTATTCTATTTTCTCTCTTCACAATTAAATATTCGCCAGCTTTTTTTTCCATCTCCTGACTCACTTTCTTACAATTCTTTATTCTATTTTTCTCTCCGTATTTAACACTCCACTAATTAGACCTGACAATTTTCTACTCGTACTCGCGGGTCGACCCGTACCAGTCAAAAACCCCGGTACGGGTACACATATGTGCTACCCGTGAAAATTAGACCCGTCCTCGAACCGAACCGTATTTTTCAGGTCGGGTACGGGTAACCCGGGTTTACACGGATTTTTGAACTATATATGCCCTGTTTGTGCCCTAATCCCTAACCCCCTATTATTTCTCCTCTGATCTCTCTATATATTCCCACTTCTCTGCCGCTGCCCCAGCCCCATCTCATTTTCTGCGCCACCGCCCCATCCTTATCCTTCTCTGCGCCACCGCCCCATCCTTCTCCACCGCAACTGCCTCTTTCTCTCTATCCCTCTTCTCTCTCCCGTCTTCCCTCTCACTCATCGGTAATCACACATTCACACTCGAGATCGAGATAGAGCGCCGACTGTGAGCCCCCTCACCGAGACTAGATCTACTTCCGATAGCTTAGGCATCAGCCCTCTTGGGCACTTCAGTCTTCAACGCGATGCATCTGTGGTTTGGGTTTGGGTTTGGGTTTGGGTCTAATGATCGATTATGTATCTATGTTTATGTTTGATTGTATTGTATTACTTTGGATTGTGGGTTGGGTTTGGGTCTACCGATCAATAATGTATCTGTGTTTGGGGTTTGGAGACTGGGAGTAGATTCTTGCAAATTGCAATTGATAAAAAATATAAAATGTTTTGGCAAAAAAAAAAAAGAAAAGAAACAAAAGGAAAAATAATATGCCTAACTATAACAATTAATTAGCAAAATTTGATAATTAAAATCTGTTTGTTAAGGAAAAATTATTAAAAATTAAGCATTTACCCACGGGTAATACCCGGCCCGCGTGGGTAGGGTACGGTTCCTAAAAAGACTACTCGCGAAAAGGGGTAAAATTTACCCGACCCGTTTTTTACCCGGACCCAACCAGGTATTACCCGGACGGCGGCGGGTTTACCCGTTTGCCAGGTCTACCACTAACCCATTTCTCTTACCTAACCTACTTTCTTCTCCCTCTCTCGGTGAAGGGTAGAATACGAAACACACAATATATGACTTAAATCCTTAATCGGCATGCCAAAAAAAAATGTGAGTAATTTATATGGTACGGATTAATTGCCAATGTTACATTACAAATAGATACACGGCAGTCCAGGTATCAAAGTTGCCACCATTTTTAGATAGATAGATAACTTCACAAGTAACTCCATAGCTTCAGAGCCTGTCCTGCATTGTAATATCACAGCAATATCAACATCGAATAGCCTTAAGCATAGATATCCATCTGTACTACAATTAATGAGGCTCCTAGATTTATAACGACTGCTCTTGAAGCTGATGCAATCCATTTCAGTCACTAGAATTTTTGCCTTTTTCAGAAAGAAAAAAGGAAAGGTTGTTGAGCTATGCAGGGTTGTATAACTGTACGCCGTTATGCAATATAGCAGATAGACGTTTCTCTGCCATCATTTTGTTCTAAGGATTAACTATATATAGCCAACAATTGCCTGCTTACAGTATGCTGTTACAGGGCTCTGCATGAAAAGGAAGAAAGGCCCAAGGGTGGAGTTACCCGCACACAGTTCTTCATAATTTCCTTCATCTGCAGCTTCGCTTACTATGTCTTCCCCGGCTACCTCTTTCAAATGTTAACCTCCCTCTCCTGGATCTGCTGGATCTTCCCCACATCGGTCTTAGCTCAACAACTTGGTTCAGGACTTTCTGGGCTTGGAATTGGTGCTCTTGGGTTGGACTGGTCTACCATCTCCTCCTACCTTGGAAGCCCACTGGCAAGTCCTTGGTTTGCCACTGCCAATGTTGCTGCTGGATACGTGCTTGTTATGTATGTCTTGACTCCCCTCAGCTACTGGCTGAATGTCTATAAAGCCAAAACCTTCCCCATTTTCTCCGACGACCTTTTCACTGCGTCCGGTCAACTATACAATATTACAAGCATCATTGACTCGAATTTTCATCTTGACATCGCTGCATATGACCGAGAGGGACCTCTTTATCTCAGCACATTCTTTGCAATGACGTACGGCGTTGGCTTTGCTGCACTTTCTGCTACGGTTGTTCATGTGATCTTGTTTCATGGAAGGTATGTCATGGTACACATGTGCAATTTAGATTACGATTATGTGTCGTCTGTCATCAGGATTGATCCTACCAGAGACAAGTGCTAGTTAGTTTGGGACTATCAGGATTGTCCAAGTAACATTTGTATCCCGTCTGCATAAAAACCTTTCTTGTCAATCCCTTGGTCTAAGGGCGCAGACTACAATCTTAAGGTCGTATATATAAGAGATTTAGTTTTATGTTCAAAGCTAATTGTAATTAGCCACTGAATGTAGCGAAATATGGGAGCAAAGCAAATCAAGTTTTAAAGAGAAGAAAATGGACATACACACAAGACTAATGAGCAAATATAAACAAGTTCCAGAGTGGTGGTTTTGGTGCATCCTTTTCGGCAACGTTGCACTTACTATCTTTGCCTGCGAGTACTACAATGAGCAACTTCAGTTGCCCTGGTGGGGTGTCATACTAGCTTGTGTGATTGCTATTTTCTTCACTCTACCTATTGGGATCATTACTGCCATCACTAACCAGGTGATTCCCACATTAGTTACGCACACTACTTTTCTTGGCGTTTGTGTTTGTTAATTAGTTGCAAGTTTTACATTTGTGCTGATCACAGACACCAGGATTGAACATCATCACCGAATATATAATTGGTTACATCTACCCTGGATATCCAGTTGCGAATATGTGCTTCAAGGTGTATGGTTACATTAGTATGACGCAGGCTATTACATTCTTGCAAGACTTCAAGCTTGGCCACTACATGAAAATTCCACCAAGAACAATGTTCATGGCGCAGGTCAGTCACATCCCTCCTACTTCTGGCCATCTTCACCTCGGGCCCTAATTTTACTAATCAACTGACGCTTACTCTCACCTTTGCTAGTATTTTCTTCACCCTTTTGGTGTATTCAGCTATTTTCTTCTTCAAGTGTAGTGTTTATACAAGATGTTCTATTAATAGACATGCAAAGTAGAAAATGAGGTCTGTTTTCAACCGATAATTTTGTTTGGTGGTTTGTCTGTTTAGATCGTTGGAACCCTGATAGCCAGTTTGGTTTACTTGGGAACTGCGTGGTGGTTAATGGAAACAATCCCGGACATCTGCCAGACGTCGAGTTCAGTCTGGACTTGCCCAAGTGATCACGTATTCTACGATGCATCTGTCATCTGGGGTTTGCTTGGACCGCGCAGAATATTTGGAGATGAAGGCACTTATGGTTTGGTAAATTGGTTCTTCCTGCTGGGAGCAATTGCTCCTGTTCTGGTTTGGTTTGCTCACAGGGCCTTCCCCAGTCAAGAATGGATAACACTCATTAACATGCCGGTCTTGATAGGCGCCACAGGATCGATGCCCCCCGCTACTGCAGTTAACTACACTACTTGGATTGTCGTAGGATTTCTGTCTGGCTACGTAGTTTACAGATATAGACCGGATCTGTGGCAGCGCCACAACTATGTTCTTTCTGGTGCACTTGATGCAGGCTTGGCATTCATGGGAGTGCTCTTGTACCTTTCTTTAGGATTGGAAAATGTCAGTCTTGACTGGTGGGGAAATGACCTTGATGGGTGTCCTTATGCTACCTGTCCGACGGCCAAAGGGATTGTGGTTGAAGGCTGCCCAGTCGTCTCCTAGTTATGGACAACCAGAATTGGTGTCGTTTGTTTTGAACTGCTGCTTTCACTTGTAAGGATCTGCACTTATTAGTGTATCTGATTTTCATGTTTGTAAACACATCCCAGTGACAACAAAGGGTTGAAGATAGAATAGGAAAATTTCTTTTTCGAGCCTCTGATCAGGTGTACCACTGAAAAGAACATTTGTTTGTATGTTTTTTCTTGTTCTTTATATAAAACTGGATTCTGTACGTAGTTTTTAGAAGGAAGTGTCTTTGCAGAATGATGCTACTCAATTTTTTTTTTCTTGAACTCATTGCATAATATGACGTTTCATTATCAGCTATAGACACGGAGCCAAGATGCTTGTATCAAAATAAAGCATAATATGACGTTTCACTATCACGGGTTATGTACCCGCTTAGGTCAACAAGGCATATTATGAAAAAAAAAAAGAATGTCATTATCAAGAGTCACGTACTCTCTAAATATACATGTTGTTGCGTGAAAGTTATAAACAACTATCAGTCAATTTTAACTGTTACATCTCGATAATTACACATGACAATCGGTTGACATGCTTGAATGGACAATTAATCCGATTTAATTTTTTTAGGAGCAAACTAAACGGACGGATGTCGATGCAATTTACGATTTTATCCGACATTAGGTAGAACATATTTGTCATTACGAACAAAAAGGTCTTTTCTGTGTGTACTATGAAAAACCGCAGTAAGAAAAAATTAAAACAAAAACCTCTTTGTAGAAACCACACCAATTTGTCTGCTTTTTCTTTGCTCTTCAGTCCAGAGTGTGCAGTAGAGCTCGGCATAAACCTTCATAAACCCTAACTGCACAGAGAGAAATCCTTCCCTGCACTTTTACCGAGAGTTCACCGGTACAGCAGCATTCAACCTCACAGGAGAAGAATCACGGAGATGGAGACCCAATCGGACGGCAACGAAGACATGGCCGCCGTCAAGGAAATGGGCCAACAGATCGAATCCCGTGTGGACACCCTACACAACGCCCAGCTGGACCTCATTGCCTCCCTCCAAACCCTAATCCCAGATATCGCCTCCTCCATTGATCTCTCCGTTAGAGTCATCTCCGCCTTCAACCACCGCCCCTTCACCCCCCTCCCCCGAAACCCTAACCCCAATTTTAGCTCCAAGTTCCAGTCACCACACACCCCCGAGAAATCCAGCAATTTGAAGAGCAACCAGCAGGTAAAACCCTTGCCTGAAGTTTCGAACCGGTTACAGGTAGCGGACAAGTTTTCTATTGATGAGAGTGGAGGGCCGTTAGAGGTAGTGAGGTCGATGGTGGCGGTGTGCTTGTTGGAACCCGTGGCGTTCAAGCCTACTGATTCGTCTGCGGTTCTGAGGAGGTTGGAGGGCGATGAGAAAGTGACAATGGGGGAGAAGGCAGCGCTGAGGGAGCTGGGAGGGGAGTCGGGGGCGATACTGGCAGTGGAGACGGCGTTGAGGTCGATGGCGGAGGATAATGGGGGAGTTGAGCTGGAGGATTTTGTGGTGAGTGGGAAGCCTAGGGTTATGGTGATGGCGATCGACCGGAGTAGGCTTGTGAAGGAGTTGCCGGAGGGTAAGCAGAACGAGTTGAGTTTGAGTAACAGGAATGCGGTTCAAGTTCAACAGGCGGGGATGAGCGGGGGTGAGGCTAACGGTGGAGGGTTTGGAATGGGAGGGACAATGCCAAGGCCAATGGTAATGCCGGACATGTGGATGGGACTGGGGGACCCGCATTTGTCCGGGTTGCCTCCGGTTTTTCATGGAGGTGGAGGGCCGGGCTCGATGATGATGGGACCGAGGGGGGGACCGAGGGGTATGATGGGGATGGCCAGAGGGATGGGCGTTCATCCAATTCATAGACCTCCGTTGGGGCCGAATGCGGCAATATCTAGTCCCAATGCACATTCGAAAGCTCGGACTGAGGAAGATGACATGAAGGATCTCGAGGCGTTGTTAAACAAGAAGACGTTTAGGGAGATGCAGAAGTCAAAAACTGGTGAGGAGCTTTTGGACCTCATTCACCGGCCCACTGCAAGGGAAACTGCTGTTGCTGCTAAGGTTTTTCCATATCTGAGTTTTCTATATAAATTTGGACGTGCCTTATTTTGGAGTTTGTAATTCCATCTTTGTTGCAGTTGATAAATTTATGCATATTCAACTGTAAGGAGATTTGACTTATCATATAATGGGAGAATGAGATTTGACTTATCATATAATGGGAGAATGCCTACTTTGAGAGCATCATTCACATCCCTCTATGCTTTAAAGTTACAGACCAGGAGAATGACGAAGATGGACTAGGAAGTTAGAAATACATGTCCTTTTACCATGTCGTCATGATATACCTGGATCAGAATGGTTTAGTTTTGCTTGCCGCCTGCGTGAGTAAATTTGAAACTCTATGGATCCCCTTTTCCTCATATTATGTCCTTCCTAATTAGCATTTCGACCTTTGCTGAAATACAAACGAAACTCTAGCATTGGATCTGGAAGAAGCTCTTGAATACTTGGCATCCCCTAAATTCATTACACAGCATCTTTAGGAATGTTTAGAGCTGCAAATATGATGCAGGACAATGCAAGCAAATCTCCCAAAATCTGTAGCTGTCAGGAATGGTGCAACTAATCCTCGTAAGCGTTACTTTTCTTATGGTTGCATCTTCCCTCTAGTGGACCTCTGCCACCCACAGTCGGGGGGCCCAGCTCATAGGTCACATCCCCAGTAGGTCCCTTGTGGTCCACCCCATCTCCGTGGGTTGCCGGCCATGACGAGCAGGAATAACGCTCCTCCGCTATTCTCAGCAGCTGCCTCAGGACCTCTCGCTACGTTACCACTTGATGCTAAACGCTTAAGCTGTTAGGAAGGCATGACTAATCCTAATAAGGGTTGCTTCTTCCAGTCTTCATGTTCAGACCCCATGCTTTGGAAAATTCTCCTGCTTAACAATACATGAGCACATATGCTTCTTTCACCCTTCTTATGACTTAAGCCTTTATAATCATTTTGACAAGCCACTATTGCCAAATCCTCTTTCAGTTCAAAAGTAAAGGTGGTTCCCAAGTAAAGGAGTATTGTACAGCATTGACAAAAGAAGATTGCCGACGTCAATCCGGTTCTTACATTGCTTGTGAGAAGGTTGGTAAACTCTCTATTGTTACTTCACCCGATATGAAGTTTTACACGGATGATTCCGAAATTTAAAGTTCTTATATTGCTTGTAAGAAGGTTTCATATGGATGCCTGCAAAAGGCTTCCAGTGATGCACCTCAGGTTATGAAACAGTGATGTAATAGGATCAAGTTGATTCTATCTAATTTTGTGTGACAAGTTTGGCCATTCATACTTGCTGAAGGATTTAGTGATGTAGTCTGTAACCCTTTCCTCTGAAACCACTTTTTATAAAACGTATGATATGTAGATTTGCTTAAGTTATATTTTCATGTACATAAACTATATGAATTGATTTGTAAGGTGTAAACTTGTAATTATAGGTTATACTGAATCCTTCTCGTGCTTAGGTTCATTTTCGGCGCATTATTGCTCTCCACACCGACATTAATTTGGGGGACTGTTCTTTCCTGGACACTTGTCGCCACATGAAGGTGATCTTTTCTTTTATGCTAGTATAATTTTTTAGACTTCTTCCATTACCTAGTTTGGCAATAATAGTCTTATTCTTTTGCTATTACAGACGTGCAAGTATGTTCATTACGAGCTTGACTCAACACCTGACATGCCGCATATGACGGGGGCTGCTGCTCTTCCTCCCCCCAAACCATTGAAGCCCCAGCGTGCTGAGTATTGTTCAGAAGTGGAGCTCGGTGAATCGCAGTGGATTAACTGCGATATTCGTAATTTTAGAATGGATATTTTAGGGCAATATGGAGTTATAATGGCAGATCCACCATGGGACATTCATATGGAATTGCCATACGGCACGATGGCAGATGATGAAATGCGCAATCTAAATGTTCCTGCATTGCAAACTGATGGTCTGATATTTCTTTGGGTCACAGGACGGGCTATGGAGCTTGGACGCGAGTGGTAGGTCAAGATATCTCTGTTTTATTTATGAAGTTGATTTAACATCTAGCTGGTGCTTCATGTATCTGCTTCAAAAGCCTTCCACAGTGCAAGTTGATTCTATAAAATCCTTAGGACGCTCATGGTTCTAACTGGGTATATCTAGACATGGTTTTCGGAGGAAGTTGGTGTTTCGTGCTTATAAAAACAAATGTAGTATCTCTAATCTCAGCTGCATCTCATCCTGTATGTAACCAAGCTCAAAGGAACAACACTAGAATGGACTATATGTATATTTGCAGCTTGCTCAAGCCTCACGTGCAGTCTTGATCTATTTCTTGCAGTTTAGAACTTTGGGGGTACACGCGTTGTGAAGAGATCATTTGGGTGAAGACCAATCAACTTCAGCGAATAATCAGAACAGGGCGCACAGGCCATTGGCTCAACCATAGTAAGGAGCATTGCCTTGTTGGGATAAAAGGTAACCCTGAAGTAAACAGGAACATTGATACCGATGTCATTGTTGCTGAGGTTCGAGAAACAAGTCGGAAACCAGACGAGGTTAGACAACTACATTTCATCTATTACAGTTAGTGTCCTGCTATTGCTGTTTATTGTCTTCGCAGTATGTTTATTCTTGGCTTTTTTTCAAAGTCATCGTTGTCAAATCGAGACTTAAATCATGCATCGAAATCAAATGGTACTGTTCTCTGTACTTAGATACAGTTTGCTATCTTCAAATACAGAAAATAATACATAAACGCCTGAGAACAGAACATTTGAAGAAGTCATCTCCTATCATTACTCCTGCAGTATACTCTGTCTAATTGGAGAGACCATTTTTTTCCATAGTTAATACAGATTTTGATTATCGAAAGGCCCTTATCAAGAAAATAAAATTACGGCTTGTGAGTTGGTGGCATCATATTGCATACTTCAAGATAGATAACATCTATTGAAGCAGGTATTGCTGGATATGATAGATTCAAGTTATCAGTTTATAGTTCGTATCTTGTTGATCCTCATGCTTGTTCGTATCTCTTATGTTTGTATTGTAACTGTAATCCTCAGATAAGTTAAACACTAACCATGGTGAAGCGAATTAGAAGTAATATATATATAACCCTGCAGATGTACCCCATGCTGGAGAGGATAAGTCCAAGGACAAGAAAGCTGGAGTTGTTTGCTCGCATGCATAACACACATGCAGGGTATGTTTTCGTAATTTTTCATCCTTCCTTACTTTTCAAATGTTGAAGTAAATGAATTTGCACTTGGCAGAATTTTTATGACTTGCAACTGTTATTTTAAACAGGGTAACCCTCGTAATTGTTCTCAGTTTTCTGCGTACTTCTATAGCTCTTTTTACATAACCTAAAAACTTTTACTTATAATTTTGATGTATTAGGTGGATGTCACTTGGTAATCAATTGAGCGGAGTACGATTGGTTGATGAAGGACTACGGGCAAGGTTTAAAGCTGCTTACCCAGAAGTTGAGGTGCAGCCTCAATCTCCTCCTAGGGCTTCTGCTATGGAAGAGGACACCAGTGTAGCTCAAATGAGGAGTCCGTTTGTGGGAGCTGAGTCAAAGTCCATATCAGCACAGTTTGCAGATGTCAGAGCTCCAGAGACAGCCTATGTATCTGAAGAGAAACCAGCGAATGTTGATGTGGAAATGACAGACTAACAGGTAAGATGAGAGTCGGCTGATCGTCCCCAAGGGGCCAAGAGTACAAGTTTGTTGTTGTGATAATTTTTTTGTCCTGTTAGTGCCATTTTTTTGGACATATTTACCATCTCTGGCTTCAGCCCTCTTTCATTTTCGTATGTGTACCAAGAGTATGAAGAACAATTCTTGTAAAATCACCGACTTGGGTGCTATAACACACTATAGAACTCATCTGCTTTTTCTATCCATTGGAGGTCCGTAGACTACACCACCACACCGTCAACAACATCACAACCTGCCACCACCCCATCAATCCACCAGCAGAACACTAATACCTTAAGAGATCTAATGATGACAAATCTCTGTAAGAGATCTTGCGTAAACCGAGGTTGAGGGTGGGGGTTGCGGATGGAAGGAGGGAGGGAGGGAGGGGGGAAGAGAGTAGGCGGTGTTGGTGTCGATGGAGATGGTTGAGATGCCATGCCATCCATGTTGTCAATGGTGGTGAGACTTGATCTGAGGCGTTGATGGTTGGGGAATGAATTGGGGTGACGGGGGTTGGTGGTGAGATTGGTGGCCAACAGGTGAGGATGGTGAAGGCGGTGTTGGTGCGTAGGGAGACATTTTTTTTCTTTTGTGCAGGGATTGCCCCTCTTTGGGCAGTTGGGTAAAGTTGGAAAGAAAGGCTGATGTCCACCGTGGTCCGTGTCACAATGCGATCGGCTAGCATGCTAAAATTTAACGGATTCCTAAAATGGTAATTGGTAGGGCGTTAGAACGAGCGCACCTGCATTCCATTTATCCTAACCGGAATGGTCGAAATCCATCTTCAAGTTATTATAAATATTTCTGTTTGTTGTTGATATTGTTAAAAGTAATCTCCCAACTGATCTTCAAGCATCAGGCTCAAGGTCCAGCCATCACTCTTAATTCTATTAAGGAGCACCCATACCTATATAAAAGGCTCTTTCAGATACTTAGACAAGTATTTGCCCACAAACACCACCGTGATTTTAGTTATTCAAAGTTATATCCTGTAGTTACGTCAGAGTTTTCTGTCATAACTCCATCCCACGGTCACTTTTTCTGGTCATTATTTTAAGCTGCTGTTCTCAATCAATCTGTTAACAAAATCAAAATGACACTTTTGGCAACAAAAAACAAAACATTGGTCGCTCAAGATCAAGAGAACATATCATTGGCGGACGTATTTAGCAATGACACCCTATTGTAGTTCGATGTTCCTTAAAATGGAGGATCAGCTGGCCCCATTGTTGTGAGAGGGGAAGAGAGAAGGGATTTGCATTCCCCTCTCTCTCTTTCCCCTCTCACAATAATGGGGACAACACCCTGTTGTAACCCATGTGGGTTACAGCAGGGATCCTAATCCTAAAATGACAGTTTACTTGCTTGAAGTTGCTAACAGTGCTTCGTTTGTTATATATCCCGACTTGCACATCTTGCCATTTTCTGAGAATATAACAAGAAGACAGTGGCCAACAATGACTTCTAGTTTTTTAAGAAACTTTGAAATGGGTGCTGACTTTATTATGGGAAAGAGCAAAAGAGGATGGAATTTGTGTCCCCATGTAGTGCTTTTTGCTAGATGTCTTTCAAATTTTAAAGAGAATGGACGCTTTCACACCAAAATTAAAGCTGTACATACACCTATGGAGGACAAAATGAAGCTATATATGTTTGTATATTCTCTTTTATTGCTGAAAAAGAACTCCATTTAGACCAAAGTTAAAAGAAAAAAGAATTACACAGCCAATAATCATATGAAAAAAAAATTACAGACAGAGAAGCTCAAAATTACTTCTGAAGAGAAGTAGAAGATGTGGAAGCAAATAGATGAATACATCAGTATAATCTCGATATTTATATGGCACATTAGATCTTCATTGTGACAGTGATCTTGTGATCACATGGTGCCACCGACTAGTGCACATATCGAAAATACGATGGCTGCCGACATTAAGACCGGAACTTCCAGCAACGGTGAAGAAGAAGGCGGGGCCGGGATCGAACCGAAGACGGTCGGATAAGAAGGTGAACTTGCACTTGGACCATCAGAGGGAGAGGTTGATGAAGACACATTTCCCACAGAAATGTAGAGCTTCTGTGATTTTTGGCAGTGCCCCTCTACTCCGCTGGTGAAGTAGAACTCCCCTTCTGAAGTGATGTTGAAAAGTGAATTGCCGTTGTTCATGTACAGGATTGGATCTGTTAAGTTGCAGCCATTGAACGATTGCTGTGTGACTTGAACTACTGAATCTTGACTTGGTGGGTATAAGAACACTGAAGAGAAATCACTTGATTGAGTCCAAGAAATTCAAACAATGAAACAGTTATGTAAACAACACCAAGAAAAACTTACAGAGAGAGTCCCCAATCTCGAAGATGTGATTTTTAGACCAGGCAGTGTAGATACGTGGATTTGCTGAAGTGGGAATGCCCCAAGAATCTAAATCTCCAACCTTGTACTGCTGGTTGCAGAAGACTTGTTGGGTTTGGATCAACAGAAAGAGCTTCAATGTGCAAGACCAAAGCTGGTACCTTGGAATTCTGAGACGAACCATTCCTATGGCTTTCACACTTCTTTGCTTTTGTGTTTGTCAAATCTAGGAGAGAGACGAAACCTAGGACGGGGAAATATACTGGTCTAAGTCTTGACTTGCTCAATATAAATCAGATCTCTTGTGAAATTACATGACTTAAGGGATAGAATGGGAATTTAGACGCTTAACAGGGAGAGCGGCAAGAAAAGGAGTCAATCATATGAACAACAATGGCACATGGACAGTTGGACAGGCAACACCAAGCAGGATGCATGACAGAGAAATGAAAGGCTGGAAGAAGGAGATGGCGTTCACGTAAAATATTTATTCTTGGTGCTGTTTGCATCTCAGGATCTCTACAACCAACTTTAGTCTACACTCTGAAGTCACATTCTTGCTTTTCACCCAAAATTGGTAACCAGTAACCCCAAGAAAAATACCGAAGGTAAAGAATAAGCTAAGAAAAAGAACCCAAATTCAATATGAACATACTGTACGATACTTCACTGACATGAATAATTTTCTAAGGTTTCTTCCTCAAAAACTATTTGGATTTGTAAGACTAAAGATCATAGACCATGCAACCATATTTTAAAGGGAAAACTATACTTTGACCCCCTGTACTTGCTCACGTCCTCCGTATGGGCCTTTTTATGTTCAAAAATGTGTATTAAACCTACATCCACTCCCGACTATTGTCCACATTAACTAGAACTCTTATGGGATTATTAGAAGGACATAATTGCCTTAGGTTTTGTTTTATTTACTTTAACTATTTAAGGTCTTAATTTCCTATTTTCACTACATTTAGAGGCCGTTTGAGATTAATTCTGAAAAGCAGATTTAAGCTAAAATCTGCATCAGTTTTTAAAATCAGATTTAATTTACTTTAAGCAGAATCAGTTTGCTATTTGGTAAAATTAACTTTGAACTAACTTAAGTTACAAAAAGTGTTTGGGTAGAAAGTGATGAAACAAGTTTTGAAATTGTAAAATGACCATAAAGGACACTACATAAATAATGTTTCTAATATTTATTTAGTGAAGTAATATTAACATAACTTTCATTTAAAAATAACTACAATATACGAAAAAATTACTGAAGAAACTATTTTCAACCACCTACAAAAGTTGTCACTTCTTATCTAAATTAAAGTTGAAGTGTGTACAGAAAATGGTGGGGAGGAAGAAGGCGGCTGTTGATGAACTGTTGTGACCTCTCTCTACTAGTGTAGAACTCCAGAAGCTAATTAAACGCCACACCCAATAATTAGTTAAAAGGGTATGAAATGTCTTTTTGTGAAAAACATGGGGACATGATGGTAAATTAAAAGGTCAAACTTGATTAATTATTTCACAATCCTCACTTTTCAGGATTATGAATTTAATCAATTTTTAACTTTTTTAGCCAGATTAAATCTCATAATCTCTTTTGCCAAACACTTACAAACCTGATTTGATTTAGATTAAATCAGATTTGAACATCCCAAAATCAACCCCAAACACCCTCTTAGTCTTCCACCACTGCCGAAATGCGACACCACCTCAATCCACCCTATCATCCCACTTCACTCCCACATAGCCGCCACCCACCCCCTCACCATAGCACCCGATCACCTCCACTGCAACATGCACCATCGTGGTTTCCATATCTGTAGTGTTTGCACCTAAGTTTTCTCATAGAAACAATGGGGTTCCGATGGTTCCATGGGTGGACATCCGGTGGTGGTAGGTGGTGCATTTAGTGAGTTGTTATGGCGGCAAGGTTGGGTGTTCTGGCAGTCGAAGATAGATATGGGTGGACTTGTGGTGGTTGTAGGTGGTGCACTTGGGGGTTGATTGTGACAACATAATTGCTTATTGTGGTTGTTGGAGATGGGCGTGGATGGACTTTGTGGTGGTGGTAGGTGGTGCGTTTTGGGGTTTGTTATATGGTAGGATTGGTTGTAGTGGTGGTCAGATATGGTTGTGGGTAAGGTCTGGTGGTTAATGGGGAAGATGAGGAAGAGGAAGAAGTAGTGGCAGTGGTGGCAAGATAGACATGGGAAGGAGGGAGAGAGATATGGGAGAAGAGTTAGGGTTTCGGAAGAGAAGGAGGAGGTGGCAAGGATAAGGACTATGGCGTGATGATGGCAGAGACAATGATAGCAGTAGCGACAACGGTGATGACCCTTTAGGGGGAGGGTGAGAGAGAGAGAGAGAGAGAGAGAGAGAGAGAGAGAGAGAACAATTGAGTTAGGTTTTCTATTAGGGTGAGATTGCCACTTGAAAGGACATTATGGTAAATGAATCGCTAATTTCACATTCTATGAGATCAAAAGGGTTTTATGCTCCTTAAAATATGATTTTGGGTGCCAAATAGTTTCCGTCCAAACATAAGGTTAAATTGGAAGGAATCCGTTCAATGTGCGCAACTTTTGTGAGTGGATATAAGTAGGGTTGTATACGAACTGAGTTCGAGTCAAACATGGGCATGTTCGAGCTCGGTTCGTGTAAGATTTGGTATGTTTGAACTCGGCTCGAGTTCGTTAAGGGGCCAGAAAAATAGTTTGAACTCGGCTCGAGCTCGTGTTCTTCAAGCTCGGGCTCGATTAGTTCAACTCGTTTAACTAAACGAGCCGAACTCAAGCTTCAAAGCTCGACTCGTTTTCTTGGACAAAATTAGATGAAAACCCCAAATTTTCTCAGATCCCTTAATCCCATAAGCTAACAAGTAATTACTTTATTACATCATAAAAGGTAAACATACCTCAAAAGAAATTGAGTGGAGATTCTATTAAAATCCAAGAATCAGCAAAACTGCACCATCTATGAAGCAATACGATGCATGACATTAAAAAAGGCTCCATCTATCTTTATTCTCCTTGATTTGTGGAGGCTTGTCCTTGATCTGTGAAGGTGAAAGGAGAAAGAGAGGACTGAGAAATGATTCAGGTTGCGCGGTCGTGCTTGGCGCCGCCAGTGCTGCAGAGTGGTGGTGTTCTGTTGAGTTATAATACGAGGGTTTGATTAAAGATTTTAGGTTTGGTCTTGTGCTTGGGCTTTTGGGAATTTATAAAGGTATTGGGCTCTTTGGGCTATTTGTATATAAGGCAATTCTTTGAGTCCACACACACACACACACACACACACACACACACACACAGAGGGAGCTGATCCGTTGATAGCGCTAGCAAAATAGAATAAGTTGCAAACGCGATCTGGCTGTCCACGGGCAATCTGTGGACGGTCCGGATCTTTTTTTTTTTTTGAGTTTTTTAAGTCTGTAGGGGGCAATTTTTTGACAAAAATACCCTGTGGTTTGAGACAGTGCCCATCCGCTACATAATGTAGCGGACTATTGAAGCACTACTTTCCTGACTTATTTTTTTCCTCTTTTTCTCTGTCCTTTCTTTCTTTTTTCTTTAATGTTCTGACACGCATTCTCTCTCTCCCATCAATTTTTTGACTATCTCTCTCTCTCTGGCTGTCTTGTTTGACGTTGCTGCCATGGCAGGGTTTCTTAAGGCCTAAAAGCTCCTTCCACCTGCTAGAACACCGTGGTGCTTTGGGCGAGAACAAGTAAGGATCTGAACCGGAGATTAACGTTCTTTGGCGAGACTTGGGCGTGTAGGCTAGCTGATCTGAGACAAGGAGATGCAAAACATTGAATTCCCGAGCTTTGAGAATGTTGAAACGATTTAATGCGCTACCATGTAACACGTAATGGGTTCGGGAACATATCGTACGAAGTCTTCAAAAATTTCAACGTAGGATCTTTGTTGTTACGAGCCTCCAACACGCTTGATCTTTTTTGCAAGTACGAAAACGGCTACTAGAGTCGAGTTCTTCATCCACAAACCAAATCCTAGAGCTTTGTGATTACTATAGAGAGAGGTTTATTGCTATGACTTCTGACTTATTGGAATATCTCTAGCCTTTATATAGAGATACAATTAGAGACTGGCTTTACCTCAAACTCTTAGGAGATAAAGATTGTATTTATCTTAAACACTTAAGAGATAAATATTCTCTAAATAATTGTATTTATCCAAACTAACAAATACATATTATCTGTTAGTGGGCGAATAATGGGTCAATTGACCTAATTTATTAACAGAGAAGAAAAGGAGTTTAGGAAGAGGGCACCAGAACACCAAGCGCAGCTGCAGTGATGTGGACTTTCAATCAATTCATGAAAATCCATAAGCCAGCTTCATGATTGCTGCTGCTGGAACAAGAACCAAAATGTACCATCACCCAGCAGTATATTCTTTTGATGATGCGTACAAACAGGTTTTGATCAATTAGGTTGTTCTTATTTATAATAACCATCATGTGTATACAACTGAATCCGATTTATGTTTTATGTATAAGAATACTACATGATTTCCAGTCTTATGTAGAATGAAGATCATAAATAGAATGTTGTATCAGGATTATCTCTTGCCTTTCGCTCCTGTACTTGATAATTTTTATCCTCCGGTCTGGTCATTTACAAACGCGAGAGAGCACTGCCTCAAATCACGGGGTATTTTTGTCAAAAAAATTATCCGCTACATAATGTAGCGGGACGAACTTTAAAAAACGCAAAAATTTGATTATTAAAAATTTGAAGAACCGAACAGCAAACTATTTGTGAACAACCTCGTCATTTACAGCCCTAGATATAGGTTCTGAACACAAATTTGAGCATAATAAGGTCATGTCGCAGATGAGAGTAAGTATAGGAAGCCAAAGTTTAAATGTTACTATTTCAAAAGATTAGACCATACAAGTAAAAGTAAAAACATCATTTATTTAATAAAAATGAAATCCAAAGACTAAAGAAAAACATTTGATATCAATTTTATAAATTTTCCTAAAGGCTATTATTGCACTCTTTTCTTTCCCACATTTATATATCACAAGTCAATTTTAGTAAGTAAAACGACTTGCAACCAGATGGAAGTTTACCAAAAATAATGTGCAATACGCACTTTGTTATAAAAGCTGTAATCAAACCTTTTGACCTTTACTCATTTTGGGTATTAACTTTTGACTGATTATCTGCACAAAAACACGTAGACATTTTACTAGATTAAAAAAATGGGAATGTAAAATCCCCTGGAAATCTTTTCTCTTGCTGAATAATCCCCCGGGAAATCAGAGAAACCAATCAAAACTTGATATGCATATGCTGTACAATTAGAGTCTCACCCTTTTTACTTCTCTCTGCGGGGATCTGGGCTGGAGAGGCAATGGAGCTTTTCTATTGGGTGGTGTTTGGGGGTCTTGGTGCGGTTGTGGCCGCAGTGGAGCTGACCAAATCAGGCAAAGATCGAATCAACAGCTTTCACTGCCTTCAAGAACAACTATCTCCTTGTCTATTCTCTCATGATGGGTATGCCCTTCATCCTTTCCCATTTGCCAACATTGTTGTATTCACTTCTCTCATGTTGAATTGTTAGTTTTTACTCTCGTGCTTTGAGAATGTATCTCAACAATTGCTGCTTGATGATTACGAGTTTGTACTCATGTGGATCTAGGCTTCAAACGGTTTAAGAGTCTATACCTCTATAAACTCAACCCAATTGGTTCACTTTAACTTGGGTTTAGTTATTAGGGAATGCTTTCACTAACTGTTTGGTTTAATTATAATTCGAGCTTCTTCATTTAATGTTCTTTTGAATCCAAACAAATGGAAAAAGAAGATAAGCTCTTAAGGTCTGTAATACGGATAAGTGAAGTGCTCGTACTTGTTTCTCATATATGGTGAACAATGAAATTTCTCAATAGCCGCCATTTTCCTATTAGAGGGTGAGCCTTGGCACAGTGGTAAGGTTGTTCCACTGCAACCTGAACCCCTCGTAATGGCATGAGCCTTGTGGACTAGGCTGCGCTTTTTATAGCTTCTTAGCATTCAATGGGATATGTCAATGCTTTTTAAATTTTACTGAACATGCTGTGTGCCCAATATGGAGCTTGATTGGATTAGCCTGTTCCAGTTGTTGAATGTAGTTTGTCATTACGTAATATGGGTTCTCAAGGAATTCTACAAAAGCTTGTACATATATGAGATGTAAATTGTATTTAGCGAACTATGCCGGCGAACATGCCGTTTTAAAATTGTCCCACCCTTTTACCTCTTAGATGATAGATAGTCTTGTACTATGAGAAACGATCATCGATGACAATTACTCCCTAATCACGGTCTTCTTGTCAATTGTAGGTGCTCCGCGTTTTCATTCTTTGCTACTTCCAGTATCTGGTTTACTTGAAGTTTTATTTCTTATTTTGATATTAATCATACTTACCTTAATACTTCTTTCTTCTGCACCCAACTCCCTAGCTAATTTGAAACATGCCTTTTTTAAGTTTGAAAATTAGCCTTTCTAAAAATGGGGATTACGCAGCCTACTAAACTCATTTCAAAAGCGGCAGGCAGTGTCCATTTGACTATAGCTTGGGCTTCTTCATATATCACCAAACACTTATAATACATCTTCAAATATTCATATCACTTATTTGCCTTGGATTTTTGTTCTTTGGTACTCCTCTCTGTCTCGATCAAATGATTCTTTTGGTTTAGTGTCTGTGTTTGATCAAAAAGTTAATGAAGTGAGCTCAAGCATTATAATAATTAGTAAAGTTTCTGCATGGGTAGTTTACAATCACCAAGAATGTTAATAGTGAGACCCCCCCACCCCCCCTTACCCCGCGCGCCCCACACCCACAAAGCAAAAAAAGAAAAAAGAAGAAAATCTTTTTGCAGAGCTATTAATGCATTGTGGCTATAGCTGGTGATTGGTTGCAGGGTCCATATGTACCTCTACAGTCAATATGGCTACGGGAAAGGGGAGATTGGGCAGCTTTTTATTGCTGGTTTTGGTTCTTCTATGTTATTTGGGACGATTGTCGGATCCTTGGCTGATAAACGGTAATAACTCTTTTTCGTATATTCCGTTTCCAAGATTCACTTTGGATGGACTTGTTGCTTGACACCTTGTATATTAAATTCAGAGGTCGGAAAAGAGCTTGTGTTACGTACTGCATAGCCTACATACTGAGCTGCATCACCAAGCATTCTCCACAGTACGAAGTGTTAATGTTGGGACGCATATTGGGTGGAATTGCCACTTTCCTTTTGTTTTCGGCCTTTGAATCATGGCTTGTCGCAGAACACAATAAGGTGAGGGGTGACTGTTACACGGCGTTTCAAAATTTCAATCACGTTGATTCCGCATTAACTAATGGCATCTCGGAGGTTCTTGATATCACATACCTTCAGTATAACCCAAGGACATTTCCATATTTGAAAAGTACTTAAAAGTCTTCACATTCCCTGCAGGTGGAGCCCATTACTGTATGGATTTCATGGCCCATATTCTCCCTTGATTACTGCCATTATATAAGCTTATCAGATGGCTTATCCGTTGGAAATAAATAACCAGCTTAGTCCACTTGACGTTACTTAGATCCCCAGTTACATTTCTCATCCCTGTTGAGATCTTTCTTCTTTTTCTTGACCTTGTATTGTCTTGACCCTTGCAGAGGGGTTTTGAACAACAATGGCTATCAATAACATTCTCCAAGGCAATATTTCCTGGCAACGGCCTTGTTGCCATTTTGTCTGGATTATTTGGAAATATATTAGTGGATTCACTAAGCTTGAGCTCTGTTGCTCCATTTGATGCGGCTGCGTGCTTTCTTGCAATTGGTATGGCAATTATATTGTCATCTTGGACAGAAAATTATGGCGACCCTTCGGAAAACAACGACTTGTTGACTCATTTCAAAGGTGCTGCTGCAGCAATTGCTTCTGGTAAAGTCTAAACCCATGTTATGTTCTTCTGTACTTCAAGTTCTTTGATGAAAATTGATTTTAGTGACCTTATGGTCACAAGGTCAAAAAGTAAATTCTTCCATGTTAGGTGTTATCCTAGAGTACTTTTGCCTGCAATGCTTTTTGGCTGTTGCAACTGCAGGCACACACTAGTTATTAATGAAATAAGAACTTTTGATGGTGTGTCAATAATTGCTTTTTACGTTTGCTTCATTCATATGTGTTTGAAGAACTTTCTGACACTATTTTTATTGGAATCAGATGAGAAGATCACTTTGCTGGGTGCCATACAGTCGTTATTCGCAGGTTCTATGTACACGTTTGTATTCCTCTGGACTCCTGCTTTGAGCCCAAACGAGGAGGATATCCCACACGGTTTCATATTTGCCACGTTTATGCTGGCTTCAATGTTGGGAAGTTCATTTGCATCTCGATTGATGGCACGTTCATACCCAAAAGTTGAGAGCTACATGCAGATTGTTTGTTATATCTGCTGCCTCTCTCTTGCTTCCAGTTGTCACCAGTGTATGGCATGATTCCTTCAACTTACACCAAATGCATGAATCTTGGTATCTTATTTTTCACTAATCAAATATGTATTGGTGCCACCTTCTAAAGTGAAAGGTGGTAGCATATCATGCTCAGGTTCTATTCAGCTCATTGGCTTCTGTGCTTTCGAAGCTTGTGTTGGAATATTCTGGCCATCTATTATGAAAATGAGGTCCTAGTACATTCCTGAGGAGGCAAGAAGCACAATTATGAACTTTTTCCGCATTCCTCTGAACATCTTTGTTTGCTTCGTGTTGTACAATTTGAGTACTAGTTACATCTCTCTCCCCCCCCCCCCTCTTTCCCTCCCTCTCTCCCCCTCTCTCTCATATCTCTTTACGACAATGTGACCCAAAAAACAAGGGCAAAGGGGAAACTTGTGTCTCATGATGCAGTTACATACGAAATGTAGCCCCCCATGCCTTCTTATCCTCCGAATTAGACTTGCTAAATCAGAAATGTGCTTCCTAAGATCTGACTCTTGTTGTTATTTGAAGGTTAATGCATTCCCCATCACTGTCATGTTTGGCACGTGCTCGATTTTCCTCTTCGTGGCATCTATCTTGCAGAGGCGGCTCATGGTGATTGCAGAAAGGCAAAAGTCTAGTACGTTTCTTATTGCCTACAAATTTTTCCGTACCTTTTATTCTCAATAAAGAAATGTTCAAAAAAATTAGATTCAGGCTGGTATGTTGATGTTATTACTTCGTGTTGCACATACCCTCAACATTCTAAGAGTTTTGTTCCTGCCTTATATCACAGGGCCACAAGACAATGAGAGAGACATTGAATATGAAACTGAGCCTCTGAATATCTGAGATGAAGTTGGAGGTCAGAAGCTTGACCTTTGTCTCTTGGAGCAGTATATTTTGGTTGCTGTTGGCCTTAAGGAAAGGCAATGGTTTGTTCACACTTAAAATTGAGAGGGTAAACTACACTAAACATCCCTGAGGTTTTACGTAATTACACTCCACTACCGCTATCTTTAAAAATTACACTCCGACCCCCCGAGGTTTGTACCCGCATTACACACAACTATACACATTTGACGACAGGTCCAACTCCGTGAAAAGATTCCCTGATACATTGCTTTATGCAATTTTCATACCCAAAATACCCTCCTTTGTCCTTTACTCACTTGTGTGGTTTTCCAATATTTCATTCAACTCCACGAGCCCTAATTTAAAAATTAGGGTTTTGACCTTCTTTCTCCACCTTTCAATCCCTCTTCCAGAACCCCAGCTCCTAATTTTTCCGCCAAAGAAATGCCATCCACCTTCGGTGTTTCCACCCGTTCCCTGACTGGAGCAAGAAAAAACCTGGTGGGTCCTCCTTCGGCCACACCGAGGGCAAAGCAAGTTGTGGGGAGAAGTCAAGCCAAACGTTCGCCAGAAAAGAAGGAAACTCGCCGAGAGCGTCTTCTACAGGCTCAAAAATCCTCTCAAGACTTACCCAAACAATATTCTCTGAAAAGAGTTGCAGACAAGCGGTCTTGGGTGCAACAGGTTGGTCAGGTTCATAGAAAAAGACAACTGACAGTGTGTGAGGGAGTGAAAGATGGACGACGATGTGCGGTGAGGAAGGAGGCGACAAGATTTCATATCTGTAAAAATGCGGGCGCCGCCGGCCGGGCAGATCGATTTTTTCGATCTGTCTTCGTCGAGGCAGGCAGCGGTGGCGCCGATGCTAAAGCTGACGACGCTGGCGGGATTTGCGTCGCTGTTGCTAGGGATTTCACTGGCGCCGATGCTGTGCAAATCGGTGACCTTCTTTACCAGGTTCGTGTGGCAGGGGCAATCGGCGGGGTGGTGGTCGGGCTGGCGGTGGCAGGATGGGGGAAGAGAAAGATAGAGTAAAGTTTTCCTCCAAAATTTAAAGTAAACAGTCTGAGGGGCATTCATATCTTTTCGTATTGCAACATTAACACCTTAAGAGAAAAAGTTACTTTTTGAGCTTAGTGTAATTTTTAAAGATAGCGGCAGTGGAGTGTAATTACGTAAAATCTCAGGGGTGCTTAGTATAATTTACCCAAATTGAGAATACAGAGAGTTTTAAGGGATATTAAGTGGAGATTTCGATATGGAAGAATCAATTAGGCTTGTAGAAGCCTCAGGATACTGCTTTTAGATTAAGGATTAGGGTTTTTCCTTAACATTGAGATAGGTACATTTTTGTTTACTAGTTTCAGATTTTTTTTTAATTTTTTTTTCTGTTGGGAAATCAGTTTTGTTGCTCGTTTCCTAGCTCTTGAGTTTCACAAAATAAAATGTACTACATTTTTTTTTAATTACAACTTACCATCAAGGACTTTAGAAAGAAAATAAATCTTAATCTAACTTATTTGTAACTTTCAAAACCTTGATTGATATGCTTTTCGAGCATTATATCACATGTTCCAATACTCCCACTTGAAAGTACGGAGGATTGCTTCAAAACTTCACGAGTTTGATGTCTAGCGTGAGATAATGATTAACTATTGTTGTGAGTAGCATTGGAGAATGGGCTAATGAACTGAAAAGGTCATTCAAGATCACGGAAGAATTCGCGTTAGTGGATGACCATGTTTCTATTTATTAGTCATGGAACTCCAAAGCAAAAAGAGAGAGGAGAAGAATATTAAGTAAATCTTTGAAGGTGAAATGACACAAAAGCTACAATTATATCAAGTTTTAGTTGAGTTGCAAGATTTTAGAGAAAGGCATATGAAGGCAATTCAGACTTGTGAGAGGTTGCAATAAGATTTTTTTATTTTTAAGAACGATATTTCAAGCAAAAATGTTTGCAAAAATAATACTATGAAGATGGACGACTGGCGTTCGGCATAGCAGAGAATTGATGGAAAGAACTACCAATGTATTATTCATTTCTCGATTACAACTTACCACTAAGGACTTGTAAGGAATAAATGGTGACAGATAATTAATACTACAAGATAACGTAAAATCATAATCTATCTTATCCTTATCTCTAACTCCGTAATCTTTTTTTTTGTTTAAGAGGAGAAATATATATTAAACAAGTTGTCCCGGCTAAACAAAAGGAGAGTTACAATATTTTACAAATCTACTCTATTTTACAAACAAAAACGGAAAGAAATAATAAATTACAAACCAGCAAAATGGAAACTTAATCATTGTCTATATTTGCATGATTAGATCTAAAAGCATCTAGTCTATAAGTCCATGTCATAGGTGCTTCTGATCTAGTCTTGCAAGCAAAAGTGGCAAGATCAACGGCTTCAGACAGCAGTCGTTTGCTTCTAACTAGAATCCGACAAAAGTGAAAATATTTGCTAGCCAAGTAGATATAATACATGATAGGTGTAGATACCGCACTAATCACCTCCTAACCTTTTATTTGTGCAAGGAAACGACCGGAGTTAGTATAAATAACAATATGTTTCAAATTTTGTTGTGCAGCCCACTGTAGTGTTTTTCAGTACTGCCAGCGCCTATGAAGGGAAAGGATCTTGAGAGTAGTATGAAAATGCATATGAACCCAAATGTCCTAAGCCTCTTGAGATGCAGATGCCCAGGCCAGATTTCTGTCTGAGCCGTTGAAAATGAGATCCTACGGAAACAAAGTATGTCAAGCGGTGTTGACAGGAACACGAGTATAAATGGAAATTGTACGCTAAATGCGATATATTGTGGTCCATAATCTCCCTTTTTGAATGACTTTGTCTTTCTTGCACCATGCTTCTTGTTAAATTTCTCGAGAATACTATCCAAGTAGTCCGTACTTGAGCTTGAGTTTTCCGAATGATGATCATAGGGTCAAAACTTATGCCTGTGAAAGAGATTTCATTTCTATGTAACCAAATTTGCCAGAGAGTGATAAGAATAGCAGTAACTATTTTGGATCCTTGCTTGGTGGGAGCATTGCCCTTGTTGATCCATGCAATAAACCATTCAACAAAGGGTGGTAAAGGTTGTTGTAACCTGATATCGAGGTCTAGTCCAAACCACACTGCTCGTACCCCCGAACATTTGAGAAAGAGATGGTCGCTGGTCTCTATTTGGGAATTGCAAAACCGGCAATCAATAGATCCGCTGAAGCCTACCTTTGAAAGTCTATGCATAGTTGGTAGTCTTCGCATCAGAGCTTGCCAGAGAAAAACCTAAATTTTATGAGCCAATTGCAATTTCCACAACCTCCCCCAGGTCTTGGAAGGAACACATTGCCCTGGATTATAATCATAATCAGGACAAAGTGCTTCCTTTTTTCCATCTTCAATATCGTATAGTACTTGATAGCCTGTTTTTACTGAATAAAAGCCAGATGGGGAATGATTCCAAGTTAATCTGTCTGGGAAGTCTCCTAAGGATACATGGTTGCTTCTGACAGCAGAACAAATATCTTCTGCGAAATTTTCCCTCAGCTTTTGGATATTCCACTGATGGTTATGTATCAGATCAGCTACTGTTATAATTGTTGAATCCACGTTCCTGATGTCTCTTAACATTGCTGGGGGTATGTCTTTCAGCCAAAATCCTCCCATACTTGGATTGATTGACCTGTACCAATTTGCCACCGAAGTTCCGGTAGTAAACAATATCTTCCATAGAGAATGCCTTTCCATGCCCAAGAACTGTTCATTGCCGGTTTTACTTCCATGAAATTTTTCCTCGCACAGTATTTCGACCTAAAGATTTCGCTTAATAAAGAATTAGGTTCTTGAACGAAGGACCAGTTGATTTTGGCTAAAAGAGCGGAATTGTAAAGGTCTGATTTTTTAAACGCCAACCCACCCTTTGATTTTGGCCCAGACAAAGAAAACCAATTCACCCAATGAAGAGCCTTGTCCTTATTCACACCTGCCCAAAAGAAATTACTAAAAATACTATCCAGCTTCTTACAGACATACTTTGGAAACTTGAAGACTTGCATATGATAAGTCAAAAGCGATGAGAGGACTGTTGTAATAAGTGTTTTCCTGCCAGCTTTGTTTAGAACAATGCTTTTCCATCCCGCGCATCTATTTTGAACTTTGACGATAAGATCTCAGAAAAACTCTTTTCCTGCCAGCGATGAGAGGACTGCCGGAAATCAGTTCTGTTTCTCCTTTCCCAACTCCGTAATCTTGATTAGTATGCTTTTTCAAGCACTATTTCACATGTTCCAATATTGTAAGCTCATTTCCCACCTTTTTAGTTTCACAATACCGTGACAGTTTTATTTGTCATTGCAACAAAATTAGATCTTGGGTGGGGATAAATTCACGCCCATTCTTTAATTCATGCCTTTTTGTTATTGACGGGTAAAAAGTTGCGACTAAAGTGGCTTTTAGTGACCATAAACTGTGAAGCAATAATACAGAGGGGATAAAATAGGGGAGTTAAGGGCCAGAGGATTTTTGTTCTCAACCATTTCAGGTCGGCCTTTTATATGTCATCTTTGTAGTAACTAACTCATTATTTACCAAATGCTGTATTTACTCTCTCTTTACCAATATATATTGCCTCGCCCTTTCCCTGCAATCCAAATTCCCATTTCAATTTACGAATCCGAGGTTTTCGAGAAAAACTTCACAAAAATCATCAGAAGCGATCCGCATCAACGGAGTTGCCACTGGATCGAAAAGTGATTGTAGAGAGATTCATCCACGTCGATGGGATCCTCACCTCACCGGAAATCTACCTTGAAAACAAACAATGACGACGATGACGACGATCGGCTGGTTTCAGATCTGAGAGGAATTTGAGACGCCAGATGCTGGTAACAACGAGTCCACAACGTCAACGATGATGACGGGAATTGACGGACGGCCAAATTAGAAGAATTCAACTTTTACCATTTGAGTTATAGAAGTGTTGCTAAAGTGAATATATAACTACGTAGAGCGCATAGAAATATTTTTCAAATATCAGTTCCAAATTTCAGAAAAACGCAAGCAGTCGTATGTACCACAAAACAGAGCAACCGCATTATTTTGCAAAAGCATGAACCAAAAATCATTCGCTCCAGTACTTCTCATCCCCATCTTTGCCGTCACCACTCCCATCCTCATCATCATCCTCCCATCCCGCCATCAAACTCATCTTGAACTTCTTCACGTCCTCCACAGCAGCACTCCTAAACAACCCCACATCCACCGCACCAGACACCATGTGGTACCCTCTCCCCCTCATATCATCGGGACTATCATGTGGCATAGCAAAACCCGCCAAGAATGCGCCACCGCCGCCGCTGCCACCGGCGGTCTTTAACACGCCCTTCTCAGCTGACCTCATCACTTCCCTCACTTTCTTGTTACCCGGATCCCACAAGTACCCCATGCTGGCACTTAAATCCAACGGTCCCATCTGTATGCAGTCAACCCCATCCACGGCTGCGATCTCCTCGATCTTTTTCACCGCTTCTTCAGATTCAACCTGGCACATGATCAGCAGCTCGTCCTCGTAATTACTCAGATACCCCGGGTCAATGCCGTAATTCGAAGCCCTAACGACGGTATGGGCCGATCCACGGACTCCTTTGGGCGGAAACCGGCAGTAAGACACCGCCTTGCGGGCCAGCTTTGGGCTGTCGATCATCGGGAACATGATTCCCTGCGGGCCGAGATCGAGCGCCTTCTTGGCCCAGGTGGGGTTTGACTCCGGCAAACGGAGGATGGCGGGGGTGCTGGTGGCGGCGAGGGCGTGGAGGCAAGGGAGGGCGTCGGAGACGCCGCCGTGGCCGTGCTCCATGTCAACCACGACGAAGTCGTAGCCGGCGAGGCCGGCGATCTCGGCGAGAGTGGGGGAGAAGCTGAGGAGGAAGAGGCCGTAAAGGGTGTCGCCATCGTTGAGGCGGGACTTAAGTGTTTGAGGCGCCGCGGCGGCGGCTGCGGATCTGGGGATTAATAGGGTTTTGAGTGGGGTTGTCGAGGATGATGGTAGTTTGGGGAAACGGGTGGATGTGGGAGGGAGGTGAATTAGGGTTTTGGGTGTGAAGGGATTGTTTGGGAGGGTTTGTCTTAGGGTTAGGAGAGAAGAAGAAGAAGTGGGGTAAGTGAAGGTGGCCATGGTTGCTGCTCATCTTCCAAAACGAACTGCTGCAACTTTGTAGGGAACAAGAAGCGGGTCACGTGCAAATACAGTGAAGATGGAGTACTATTCTATACTATACCATTAAATAATTTTGGTTTTAATTGCAGTAAAAGACATTTTTACCCAAAAAAATTAATACCGAGTACTAACTTTAACAAATCCATTAATGATTTATTGCTTTTTATCCAAGAAATTAATACGGAGTAATAACTTTAACAAATCCTTCAATGATTAAAATAATTATTTCAACAATAAATAAGACACGAGACAAATCAAGGCACCAAGAAAGAAATGTTACAGGCTCAAAACACAGAATGGAAGCTACATTAATAAGCCTTGAACACCACAAAACCAAGAACGTAAACTACATTAATAAGCCTTGAAGAGTTGAAAAAACAAATGAAAAATAAGTTGGAGGAAAAGGTTACAGATATGGTTCGGTTGATGGTTTGAAACTGCCGTCTCTGGCATGTAAAAATGGAAGGAAACAGCAGCAAATGGGGCAGCTACTAGTAGAATGCAGCAAGGACTAACTGATACTTCTGAGCTTTTAAAGCTTCAAGCCACCTCTTGCCATGGCTAGTGCACCCTCGTAGCTTTGATTTCCACCAATAAAGCCACTCATATGGACAAAAACACACCCAGGAATTCCTGCCTCCTTCGAGAGTTCATCATCTCTCAAACCTCGCCACTTGGACGGAAGGGCTTTTCGGCTCTCAAACCTATCCGGAGATACTGCTACTGCCTGTACTCGCCAGTGTTTGCTCCTGTCGTCCTGGATATTACATGGTCATTAGCTACAATAGGTCAGGAACTTTTCATTAAACATCTCTCTCTCTCTCTAGAAAAAAGTCACAAAAAATTATAAAAAGGAAACAAGAGCAGAAGATGGTCGCATTTACCTGGTAAAGAACATATTTGATGAGGGGGTCAATCTTCATCTCCTGCTCGAGCTCAAATAAATGAAGCTTCCACTGTGGGATAGATGAAATCAAATCGCAATATTCTGAAAACTCTAGACAGAACATTTGTAATAATTAGATGTTCTAAAATTCATAAAATTGTCATGCAGTCCTTGCACAAAATTCAGTCAGTCAGAAGAGCTGCTGGGCGAGGTTAAGTGCTGGGAGAAGCTAAGGAGTAATATACAACATACTGCCAATCACAACTTCACTTGAAACAAATGATTTCTTGTACAGTCCTTACACAGTGCACGGTATGGATCCTCTTCAGAACAAACACAAATTTCATTTGAGGCCGAAGAATAAAATAAAAGGAAAAGAGAAGATGTTTTTTAGCTTGATCGGCTTTCAAATTTGAGGTTATTCATGAAGTTTGCCACTTCAACTGACTTCTAGTTCGACACGTAAGAGAGGGTTCTTTCAAAACATTAAAGATGATAGTGGCAGTTCTTCGCTAGAATGTTATCGCCGCAACCATCAGATGCTAGTTGTGTCCAGAAAAGATATAATACTAGGTTTGCACCAATTCTTTTACATCAATGCTCCCATTGCACCATAATTTAGGTCCTTCTTTCAAAGTCAAATATCATATATTTTTTTTGAAATTCCAAATTTATCCTTCTCCTATCTAGAAGCTTTTTTGCAGCCAGTTTCACGGGATTTCTACCATACCACTTCGATACAAGTGCTAATTAGAACACATCGTGTTATTTATGGTGTTTGGAAAGAAAAGGAAATGAAGACTTCTCAAATTTTGGTATGGAAGGAGTATGATATGACAGAATTCACAACAAATCATGAGAATCTAAAAATCATCTATTAAGAGAACGAAACATCAAACCTCCTAAGAAGAACACAGCTAACATTAGCTGACTAATAGGCAACGAAAAACTACTTACAGGGCAAAACGTAGTCAAGACCATAATTTCTCCACTAGGATCAATATTTCGTGTAGCCGCAAGAGATTCCATGACGATTGAGCGTGCTGGTAACCATGATTTTGCATGAAATCGAACACTCTGCAAATAAGAAAGGTTGTTGTAAAGTAAAGAGAGATTAATGTATATTGACAACTCTGTAAGTGAATATTTGTATTTTCTCCTGTCCACGCTTTTGAACTAACAAAAGGCTGGTAGCTCAGCCTGCAGAGACCATAAATAAAAAGGAAGAAGAAAGTTGCTTGAGAAAATCCCCACAACTGAATAAACACGGACAAGGTTGATCTTACATCTAAAAACTCTCTGCCAGCCAGAGCCATTGCCCTTTGAAAGGCCTCATTTTCCTTCTCAGCAGACTGATCAGGATCGGTCCAATCCAAATTATATCTTCCGACTCTTGAAGACAAGTGTGTATTGTTCACATATCTTGGAGGCTGGTCAGTGTCATACTGATTAATTCCATTGTCGATTGCATCAATTGCCTGCAACAAGTAAACAACTATGATAGGATTAACGATTTCAGCACAGCGGGGTGTAATTCTAGTCACCTCTCCTGAGTAAATTATCTCTGGGGATAATTCTTGCATCAAGTGTTTTTAAACTCCGCAATGATAGCCACAGATGAAAATATTCGAGTTCTGTTTGGACCTCAATCCTAGGTTGGAAAACCAAATGGACAGAACTGTTTAACGTTATAGAAAAAAATGACTTTGGATCCCGATGAGGTACTCAGGGTTGACATGCTAGCTGGTAATCTTCAAAGGAGTGCTAGCCACAAAAAAGATAGCCTATTGAGGGAGGGGAGTTGTCCAAAGTCCTTCCCGCACTTTGGTACCCACCTATACCAGTAACGGAGGTTACTAGCATAGCTCAATTTCATTTCAAAAGTCCTACACCCCTGATCCTATATGAACTAAGCTATGCACACAGCAGCGGTTTTAGTGATGACGTGAACACCTAATGTTCCCTCCTCTGCTCTTCCTTTCCTGATCCATCTTTGTCTAGCAACTACAGATAGACATCCTAGTCTGCTAAGCTCAGCTCAACTTAACTTAACTCAAGTTAAGCCTTTCTTTCAAACTAGTTGAATCCTACTCTTCCAATCACCTATATCCATAGAGAAGACGCGCCTTGGCTCCCGACTTCCTATCACTGCTCTATAGGAGTTTAGACACTTTACATCCTTTAGTACCCTAAAACTACCAGGATCTCAGCTTACTGATATAAAAGTGCGAAGAACTTAAACCCAGCTCTTAAAGGTACCAGAGACTTTTTACCATGAATCGCACCTAATGGAACATGTTAGCACCCAGCTCTTAGGGGTACCAGATACTTTTCTTTACAAATCATGTATACTCAGATACCGATACTTTCATGTCCTCAGCAATACTTTTACAAATTTCCTTCAGCTCCTTTTAGCAAAATTGTCAGAAACGTGACATTTTCACCTTTAGCGGCTTTTGCATAATATGTTGCCGAAAAGGAGTCACTAAAAATTCTGGTCTATCATACATAATTTCAACACTTGTACGGATTGAAACCTCACATAGCAAAGTGAACTGATTGTTTCTAACATTCTAACGGAAGTTTCCAGACACAATAATCAAAAGCTTTCTCTCTAAGTCTTGTAGTAGACTATATGAAGCAAACATTGCAATTAATCCTAATGACAATATTTAACGTAGCTCTTACACAATCAGACAACTTCCCTTAACCCTTTCATGGATTTCCTGTAGGCTTTCCATTTACTTGAAACAAAATGCTACTTAAAAGCAATTCCGAGCACAAGAACACACCACTCCATTTGATCAGAGATACATTCGATAAAGACGACTCAAAGACAACAAGAGCCAAGGCAACACTAAAACTATTACTGTCAGCCATAGAGCAGCAAGGTTTTCTTTTCTGAATAGTGCTTTGCTTTCTATAGGAATATCAGTCATGACTCACCATTAACGTGGAGGATCAAATTTAAACGCAGTTCAAAATAAACAAACATAGACGCCAGCCATGTTTATTACCTCCATGAAGCTTTTGTACACAGCTAGAAATAGCCTATGCACGTCTGGATGCCCCTCATCACGCTGAAGCTCTTTCGCAATTATCTCCAACCCAAAATGCTAAAGAGATGAACCGCAGGTTAGATTTCCCAAAATGCAACTAACGCAACTTGATTAAGCAAAAGAATGAAAAAGCAAAATACAACTCACTCCATATAATAATCAAGCGTTCATCACGATACTGTAGTAGATAACCATAACTATCTATCACTATATGACTACATGAAAACTTGTGCTAAATGTTGAACTACATCCATGCTTGCACAAAAATGTAAATTACCTTATAAACAAGACCTGCACTACTGAGCTTGGTATTAAAGCCATGACCAAAAACCTCGGTGAAACCCTTCTGGTGGTGGTCGTAACGGTCTCGACTCGGATCGTACACCCCACCAACATCCAGCACAGCATCAAGGGTTTCCAATACCTGCAATAAGTACATGAACTTCAGAACTCAACTGAAAAACACACAGTGAGGCATTTTAACAAACAGGAGCTGTGCAAACCAGGCTGTCTCTGGTTCGAACACGCGACTCCAACACACACAGACAGACACACACACACAGAACACATTAACCCTTATACCCACATACATAGCACACACAAGAAACTATTTCTTAACACCCAACCATATAAATCACACCGACACAGAGTAGGCATTTCCACAAACAGCTTGTGTGCAAAACCTGAGGGTCCCTGGTGCGAACGATTTCGGCGCCGGCGAACTTGTCGGTGAGGCGAATCATGAAGCAGCCTAGGGCTTCGTCACAGTGGAAGCTTCCGTTGTGGGTGCCCACGCGCTTGAGGGGCGCGTTGGTTGGCGAGCCGGTGGAGAAGGTGGAAACCCTAGAGTTCACCATCAGAGAGAAATGGGAGTGTTTTGGGGTGTGGGAGACGAACAGCCTGTGATGGTTTAATAATCTAGCCACTGTGAGCATGCCTCTTTTGTTTCTTTACAGTTTACAATTGACCCTCCATTTTCTTGTGACAGAAATTCAAAGAGTCAAAAAACCAGAAAATAGAAGGGTTAATTACTCACGGTACTCCTGAGATTTGCCATAAATTACGTACGGATCCGCCTATCTTTGTAAATTACACTACGCTCCTAAAATCCAACTTTCTTTAACGGTGTTAACGGCTGGACATAAAAAGACATTTATGCCCTTGTATATAACTACACATTGTATGCGATCCTATGTGCTTGTTTACGCATCATTTTGTCGCTAAGATACTGGCATACGCGGGTAATATCTAGCAGATGGAGTTGATCTTTGTGGTTTAGAAGCTTGAAATGACAATGGAAGGCCCTAAGGAGAAGAAGCATCCATCGCTCCCCTCCAACTATGTCTCGCTAGCACACCTCAAAGACCGATGGCTCCAGCAACACCAGCAGCAGCAAAAGCTGAACAACGACGGAGTTACCAGTGTCCCTAACTCCTCCTCCAATCGCACGACGCTGGATTTGAGCATTTACCTGTATCAACTGGCGAAGAACAACCGGAATGCAAGTTCGAGCAAGCCGGAGCATGTGGGGGCGAAATTTCAAGACATGCTGAATGAGGCTGACGAGTTGGCTCGCCCTAAGTCGATACCTACGCGCACTATCTTTTTTGCCGAATCACCAGTATTAAGAGGTGAAAGATGGCATGAGTGCCAAGGTTAGCGAGCGGGAGCCGATGGGAATGCAGATTCAGGACAAACGGAACGAGGCCGACGAGTCGACTCTGCCTAAGTCTTTACCTACTCATGCGCCGTCGTTTAGACAAAATCAGGCGGTGAGATACGGTAGGAGCGCCGAAGCGAAGGAGCCGGAGATGGTGGAGACGGAAATGCAAGCTGAGGTGGCTCAGGACGAATGCAAGACGGTCGAGTCGAAGAAGAAAATGAAAGAGATCAACGAGTCAACTCTACCTAACTCATTGGCTATCCTCGGCGTGCGAGATTGTATATGTATGTTTTGTAGCCCTTGGGAACAGGGATTGGTTGTCGTTGTGGTTGTCGATGGATGGTGATGTGTGAAATGAAAGCAGCCAGCAACCCCATTTGTTCTTGCATTATTGGTTGTACAGTGTGAAGTTTTGGTTGTACAACATGCGTTGTTGGTTGTACAACATCACTGTTGGTAAAAGTTAAAAAAAAGATATAACAAAAGAAGAAGAAAAACCTAAAGGGCAAAGAATCGTTTAATTCAAAAAAGAGAGGGTAGTTTGGGGATGAAAAATAAAAAAAGTAAGGTGTCAGGGCATTTTTAGACGGAGTTAGGGTCCCCGTCAATTTTGTGGGGATCCGTGAAATGCGGGTACAAACCTGGAGGAGCAGAGTGTAATTTTCAAAATATAAGGGGGTCCGTGTGTAATTTAGGGTAAACCTCAGGGGTGCCGTGAGTAATTAACCCAAAATAGAATTGAGATTGGGGGGGGGGGGGGAGAGAAGTTCTAACCAAGGTATAGTTTGAAATCTATTTCATTTTTAATTTTTTTTCCAGTTTTATAAATTGAAAAAAAAACGTGTTTGACACGCATTTTTTTTCCAGTTTTTAAAACATGACTGTTTTTTAAAACTCTCATTTTGGAGTTTTGGGTTTCCAGTTTTAAATTTTATTTTGAGACCACCACTTCCCCCCCCCCTCCTGCCACTGCCCGTCACCACTTCCCACCGCCAACAGCCAGCAGAAATTGCCGTCGGCCACCACCACCGCCATCGCAACTACTACCAAAGAAAAAAATCAAAATAAAAGTTGGGTAATCAAACACTATTCCCAATCTACTTTGGTCGCACCCAAGGGCCCACCAGGGGTCCCATTTTGCGCAACACGTCACGTGTTCAACTGTCAATTTTTCAACGCTTTCAAGCCGATTAAAGCAACCACGCTCAAGTCATGTGAATTGCTCGCGAAACAACAAAAGCGTGCCTTCCACCTCAAGGGGGTGGGCCACCTTAGGGGGGTCGGCCACCTACCTTGACCACCAACGACCATCGCTCGCAGTCGCGCGCCACCGTAGTCGCGATGACCATCGCTCTCGGCCGTGCTCTGTGGCCACGGTCCGTAGTCGGGATGACCATCGCTCGCGATCGCGTTCTGTCGTCTCAACGACCGTAGCTCGTGGCCGCGCACCGTCCAAGCAACACTCATCGTGGCCAGCTCGTCAGCTTCGCGGTGCCCGTCACTCGAGGTCGTGAAACGTCTGCCGTTGCTCGCACGCTGACTTTGCGACACTCATTGCCTGAGGCCGCGTGCGATTGCCGTGACCCCCGTAGCTAGAGTTGTCAATGGGCCGGGCTTGGGCCGGCCCGGCCCAGGCCCAGCGGGCCTCCAATGAAATCGGGCCGGGGCCGGGCCTCACAAATGAAAAACGGGCCGGGCCGGGCCTAAAACCTGGGATATATGGGCCCAGTCCAAGCCCAGGCCCTAGGCCCAATATTTAGGGCCGGGCTTGGGCCGGGCCCAATCCAAAATTTTTTTTTCCTTTCTTCCCAACTTTTTATTATAAAGACTTCTTCTTCAACAAAGGGCAAAGTTTTTGTAAACGGACCACTGAGTATACAATCACTTTTTCACAAATTAACCCCCTTTCGAAAAGGCAAATTGATGTTGATTGACCATTAACCACGGATTAAGTACAAAAACTAGTTGTTCTAGCCCACACATACTGATTTTAAGTGCAAAATTCAATCTCTTCCGTAATATGGTGTAAAACATGTAAATGTCAAAGAAAAATAGAGTAGATCAAACAAAAACAATTACGAGAACGATGAAGATAAAATAACATATTTTCTTGTTACGTTCAAATTCTTTGGTCATTTAAAGAAACATGAGATTATTCTTCAAGGCTCTTTAACACGTCACCCATTTCATGAAATTAAATTTAGAATTCAATCACCTCTTTTGGTTTGAAACAAAAAGAATACATAATTTTTATTTATGTTTAGAATACATGATAATTGTTTTTATAATTATTCTCTTAGCTTGTGATGTAGAATACAAAGCAAATTCTATAAAATACATTAAATGAAAAACCACTCAGAAATCATAAAAAACACGTCACAGTCACCACACACTCATACTTCTCTGCGTATGTTAAAGAAAATACTGATCATATGAATTCAATAACACCTCAAAAACTATTAATTTAACTAAAAAGATCCAAAATATCAAAAAAATAATAATGTAATAAAATAGACTTAAAAAAAATAGAAAAGAAAAAAAATTGGGGGGGGGGGGGGGCCTAACGGGGCCGGGCAGGGCCGGGCCAGCCCGCGGGCCACCCGGCCCTTTTGACATCTCTACCCGTAGCTCACGGGCCATCACCATACATACTCTGTCGCGCCCATGCCCTACGCCGCTGATACAGCCGTGCCCCGAGACTCTCTGTCACAATGTCGTGCCCCCAGGGCACCATACACACTCCGCCTCGCCTATGCGCCTCACCACTGATACAGCTGCGCCCCCTGGCTCTCTGTCACACTACAGTGCCCCCGGGCACCATACACACTCCGCCGTGCCTATGCGCCACGCCACTGATACAGCTGCGCCCCTAGCTCTCTGTCACACTACAGTGCCCCCGGGCACCATACACACTCCGCTGTGCCTATGCTCCACGCCACTGATACAGTTGCGCCCCTGGCTCTCTGTCACACTGCTGTGCCCCCGGGCACCATACACACTTCACCGCGCCCGTGCGCCATCTTCATGACATGTGCCCCCGCACCAGCTATTGTCTCGCAACGATCGTTGTTGTGCCTGTGCACCACAATCATGTGACATGCCCCCGGGCCGTCTTTCAATTCACCACACCATGCGCCCCCGCCATGGACGTTGAACATGCTTCGACCCACTCTCCGGAGTATGCAGCATCCCGCGGGGATAGGCGACTCCTCCAGGACACTATCTCTGCGAAGGAGTTTTCAACTCCCCTTCTGCCAGGTAGACGGCTCCTTCGGGATGCTACCTTGACGCGCTTCGAGTGCTCCGGCACAAGGACTCACCCGTGGGATAGGTGACTCCTCCGAGACACTATCTCCGCCAAGGTGTCAGCGTGACTGGCCTACGTGCTCCGGCACTAGGGGCTCGCTTCAGCACCCCTAAGGACTATTACCCCCGGGTCACTTCGAGATGGGAGCAGGTCTTCGGAAGGCATCACCCTAGTTCGCCTGGCAGTTGGGCGTCGGGTCTTCCCTACCACTGCTAGGGTTGTGGGACTCTGCAAGGGCTTGGATTGGTGGCTAGATCAAGGAGTTCTCTGGGCACACCGATGCTGTGGTAGCCAGTCTTTCCAGATAGACAGAGCGACGTTGTGGGGGGCAGGCCAAGTGAATATGCGATTCGATAGTTCATGGAGCACCGGCAGCTGTGGACCCCTCAGTGACGTGTCATTCCCGAGAAGTGCCATGTGTCGCGTGATGACATCATCATCTCAACCTCTAAAAATAAAGGTCTTGAGAATTTATTTGGAGGACTTCAGATTTCCAGATTCTCATAATTCTCTCTCACTTTCTCTTTCTCTCTCTGAAATTTTAGAGAAAGAAACATAGTTGGACCCAAGCATTGGACTGTGATTGTCGTCGTATATTCACCGTGCACCGTCGCCCTCACAGTAGTGCCACCCTCAGGCTCTGTCTGGGAAGCCCTTGGTCCACCTTGTTGTGTCCCACATCAATATACTTGACATCTAATTCGGACTGCATTCCTTGTGGCACCTCCACATATACTGCGAACCCATTTCTTTGGCATCAAACACCCATTTGTTTTTGTAAAAAATAAACACTAAATTAGTTTTTGTTTTTATTTTTTTTTAAATAGAAAATTAAAATTAGAAGTGATTTCAAACAGACCCAAGTAGCGTTTGACACAACTTATTTTTAGTTTATTATTTAATTTTAAAAAGTGAAAAAAATTACCGTTTGACAGAAAATTTTAATTTTGTTGTCCTTTCGGTTTTATAAATTGATTTTCAAATTTGGGCTATTTTTGAAAATTCTATTTTAGAGTTTTCAGTTTTGATTTGATCGTCGACCTGCCACCACCACTGATCAACACATTCACAGAACACCAAATTTGCCAACACCACCAATCACCATAGTCATTCAATGTCGCCACCATCACCAATGACTAACAGCCATGAACATCGCCAACTACCATAACCATTGATAACCACCCACTGACCAATACTGCGAACACCAAATCTCTAACATCAGTTATCATCACGGCACCACTACTTCTCTAAATCAAAATCATCATCATATTGACCACTATTGTCCCTACAAAAAATACCACCAAAATGTTTCATTCATCGATTAGCTCTAATATCTTCGATTTGCGCAGGTAAATTTCAAACTAATCAAACAATTCGCCCAATCAAATCCTAATCAAACCATCAAAGCCCTAATTCGCAAGTTAGTATGATACTACCGTAGCAGTAGTTGGATGATGACATAGGATATGTGTTGGTCTTGGGGGGGGGGGGGGGGGGGGCGCTTCTTGTTATTGAACATAGGATTTTGGAAGAAACACTCAAGTATTGAAAAATGAAAGAAAAGAGAAGAGAGGAAAAATAGGAGAAAAAAAGTAAAAACTAATTATGCAAAACTGTATCAAACAACCCATTAATTTTTTAAAAAGAAAACTAAAAGAGGTTTTGGTTTTTCTAAAAAACAAAAATTGAAAGGTGAAACGGGTTTAAACACGCCCAATTTGACGTCATTTGAGAGATTACTTGGATACATTTAATTATAAACCATTGTTTTTGTTTGAGCGGTTTGCTTTGAGTTTGTTCAAACATAATTAAATTAGTAAACTAATTGACTCAATAGACAAGTCTGAAAGTACTTTGACACGAGCTTGTTCAAACATAATTAAACTCGTAAGCTAATCCACTCAATCGACAAGTTTAAGAATATCTTGATACAAACTTGTTTAGACGAAATTAAACTAGTCAACATTCATTTGAGATCTTTTCTATCGCACAAAGTTTAGCTTACAATAGAGTGTTTGATAATATTGTCCGCTCCAACTAGAGCAATTGCAAACTATAAAAACATAAAATCTTATTTTTTATTAATGTTTGACGTTTGTTATAAATTCTCGAGAATTTATCCGATCAACGCACCAACCGACCATCGTTACCTACCACTGTGTTCAGAGTAGAAAATTACTAGGGTTTATTAAAGTGCGAATTTAATTAAGCTTTGCTATTAGGATTTAAATCCTAAGTACTTAGCCAAGAGAAGAAAAAGTGGGCAGCAACTAATGTAAGAGGATAAGCAAAACCTATGGCACTGGATACAAACAGAACAGCCTTCTCCCAATTCTTGAAACAAACAGGGATCAAGCAGTCGTAGTTCATCACCATGACAACCGCAATCAACCCCAACTTGATTTCGTCTCCAAACCCTTTAACGAGAAGCCCATTTACAGAAAGACTCCACATCACAGTTTCCAATTGCACGAGAACCTTCAATGCACCAGCATTATCATCAAGGTCCCGTCCCCAGACCGTCAAATGCAACAGCAACAATAATAATAGTAGCCCATTCGAAAAGGGCAGTCTCAAGGATGTGCTATCTGGGATGGTTGATCAACGGGTAGAGGAACTGTTGAACAAAGAAGAGAACAGGGGATTGTTAGAAGGGTTGGGAAAGGCAACTGAGAGAGTGGAGATAGCCAGGAGAGAGCTGGCAGAGATCAAGAAGCAAGAAATTGAGGCACAGCAATTGAGGGATTACATCAATCAGCTCGAAAACAGAGCCTCCGAGGTCTGCTACTAGTGATCCCCCTTCTCATCTGCCCGCGCGCACACAATAGTACTCACAGAATATGTTTCTCTATTTTAGGCTTAGGGACATGATATTAGAGCTCCACCCATGAACTAGCCTGCTCCACATTTTTCAGTAATAGTTTGAAAAAAGTTTCATTTCCAAGTGACACCAAAGGCCATATGCAATTGTGCCTCAATTTTGAATGGATAATTTGTATTTTAATCACTTTATAGTTATAATACAATCCAGATAAATCTTATTGACTTGAGTTCGGGAGTCACGCGGCGCTGATGATGCCTGTGTGAGCCTGTGGGTGGCTGGCCTCATGACACTCAAGAATACACGGCCCCAATAGAACGAGCAGCAGGGCTGACGACCAGGTACGAGCTGAGACTAACGTAGGCAGCAGGATTATGTGAGAATGTGGTGCGTGTGTGCGCATGTGGTCGAGGCTACCTTGAATGACTACCCTTTTTGCTGTTTGCTGATTCTCCTCTCTGGGATCCTTGATCTTTTGGCGTCTAATACATGTTATTTATTCTAAGTCTGGGCATAAGCCCTGCAAATAGGGCCCATAGGCCTTACCTCTCCGGCCTCTCGACAGTGATGAAAAGCGCGGGGTGGTAGAAAGGTGGTCTCTATGCCATCTCCGTACAGAGGCAGATCTGGGAGACAGCCCTTTGGGGATGGTCAATCAGGAGGTGGGTGACATTTCCCCCCTAGAAGTGTGCCATGTATCACGGAGAGGGTAGGGCTTTATGGTGTATGAAAAGCTAAGTTCTGATCTTTAATCGCAGCTTGGTTCACATGAGGTTATAACCAATGTGACACTCCTAGTCCTAGCCACCTAACCGCTTGTCCCCTGGAATCCTCAGGACCTTATCTTCGAGGAATCAAGAACCACCTCGCATCCTGCCTCCGGTGAGAGGCCTCGCCTCCGATTCCTCGAGGATGGGTCTAACAAACTGCACTTCAAGGTTAATATTGATAACGGATTGGAGATTTTGGAGACGAGGGATGTGCACCGTCAGGGCTGATTCCCGTCGAGGGATTCCTTGACCATCTAGTTAAGAGTAGCACTCCTCTCTTTTGAGCCATGGGAACCTGGGCAGCTTCAATTCTTTGACCTTTTAACTTGGTCCATCTCGGGCACGTCACCCTTCACGGACCATTCTCAGCACTCATTGTTCAAATAGTACAATAAAAATATGGGTTAGCATGTGTATATAGTAGCATTAAATTGACTGAAGATATTCACTTTTGTAGTAGTATTTAGAGACTACCATAAGCTTTCTTGTGCATAGAAGCACATCTAATGTGTGCGCACGCGTGTTTAATTTCGTACTTCGGTGCTGGGAGTCTGAAATCCTTACAGTTGTGTATTCACCAGCTGTTCTTGGCAGGTGTCATTGTAGTGTAAAGGAGTTTTTGTTTGTTGAAACTTGAAAATTAACGAGAAACTTGAAGACCTGATTATAGGGCCAAAGTTCATCCTAATATCTCTAACTTCTTGTTTTTCTGCGGGGTGGGGCTGGAGGTGAGGTTGCTTGTGGTTCCAAGTATATCTGCAAAGAAGCTATTCCGGTATATGCAATCATATATGTAACTTGGCCATTATAAAAAATTTTAATAACATTTTAGGAACCTGACACTTTCTTTTTCGTATATCAAGTTGAAAAAGATAAACATGAAAGCATAACTGAACTTGAACAGCTGTGATCATGTCACGTCTAGTGGTAAACTTTCTCATCTGAAGGTAGGATGACTAATCCAACAGGGTTCCACAAAGAATGTTTTTGTGTTTTGACCTCTTGTCTGCATTGATTGAGCCATTTGGATGTCTTTTACTGCTGCTGGTATCTCATGTTTTGCAAGTTAAAGATTACAGAATGTCAGAGGGATATCACGGAAGCAAGAGCGCTGGTCGAGGAAGCGGAGCGTTCGCTAACTGTTGATGGGGTTGGAGGCAGAGATGCCTTCACAGAAATTGAGCTTGAAGCAATCAACAAAAATGAAGAGAGGTGGGAGTCCATAAAAGCAGCATCCATCTCTGCAGTAGTTGGCACCTTAGCAGGGCTTCCCATTTCCTTAACACAAGTGACTAGCTTTCCTCAACTGATACTTCCTTCAGCAATCACCTTTGTTAGCTGTGCATTATTTGGAGTAACATTCCGATATGCAGTAAGAAGAGACTTTGACAATTTTCAGCTTAAGAATGGGACAGCTGCTGCGTTTGGAGTTGTCAAAGGTAAAATTTATGTTTTGCCTTTCAGCTAGTATATTGTGAAAATCTCTCACTACTCAACTTGATAAATGCAACAAATTGGTAACTGCATGGTGACTCATGAGGCTGATCACGATTTGCTAAGCAGGGCTTGCTACACTGGGAGGTGGACCACCTCTGGAGTTAACTGCTGCAAGCTTATTCTCGCATGCCTACAGTGGTGCAATTTATGTATCTGAGAATGTTTTGATCTTTGTTTTTGCTGCTGTTGGCCTGGATTTCTGCATAAAGACGAGGATTTTAAGTTCTTTTCCAATTGAAAGATCAATTTCAGAAACTAGATAAAGCAATCTGCATATGTCACAGACCAGATTGTTTATCTGGGTTGATGCATGTACAACAAGGATGTAGAGGATAATGAAGCGAAGGCTGTTTGTTGAGATATCAACTTTCTCCCTTGAAATGTTTGCCTCTGGTCGTGCTATACTTTCAACTCTCTTGAGCTTCAGCCCTCCGCCAATGACAGCTTCTCATTTCAATTTTTTTTTTCCTTCCTTTTTCCTTTTCTGTATGAAATGCTCTCGTAGTTTCACACTCTGAGCAAGCCCCATTTGTTGTTTTAGGATTTGGCTAGTGGCAGGTCCATTCTATAAAGAAATTCCACCCGGGGAGATCGATCAATACAGTGCGAGTTTGGAGGCGAACGAGGGTAGCGAAGCGCTTGGATATCAAGCAGCAGGTAAGGTGCCATTTGGCTTCAGATGTGGGTTTTTCTAATATAACAGAGAAAATATCATCTGGTAGACGATTTACGTGATCTACTTCGTCTGGTAGACGATTTACGTGATCTACTTCGTCTGGTTCTCTCTCCATTCGTACTGCTACTGTTTTCATCTTATGAAATGCGTACTACTGCTACTTCTTATGAAACGGGTACGCAGATAAGATCTTGTTGCTCAAGTTTGGCCTATTTTTTTTGTCCAGCTGCGATGCTTTGAACTTGCTTATTTATTTTTGGGTGGCTTCTTCTGCAAGAACGTTCTATAGAAAAACGATTGTACAAAGAGAGTCATTTTTACCCCTAATATATATATATTTTTTTAACTTTTTTGTCGTTAAAAATGTATTTTACCAACAATTTTACTTTTTTTACTTCTTATAAAATTACAGGATTATGGGACGCACGCGCAATGGCTCTTGACAATCATTTACCCAATGCATGACTAGTCAAGTCGTCATTGGGAGGCAAAATAAAAACCATCCAATTGTTTTTTCTCCCCTACGCTTAGAAACAAAAACATCTTCCCCCCTACGCTTAGAAACAAAAACACTAACGCTACATTTCGTTACCAGTTTCTTTGTTTTAATACAAAGGAATTACAAAAATAAGTGGAGCAATTTAGTTAAATACCTTTTTTCACGCAGTTATAATTGAACGAGCAGTAGTTTTCAATAGTCCACTTGCAAGAAGTCAGTGAAAACTGTTTGAATGATGTTTTTGAAATCGGAATTCAACTGAATCAGTGCTCCGTTAATCACACAATGATATACTCCGTACCCTTTTATGACAGCATATCGGCACACCGGTTGTCCAACAAATTCCACCAAACTAACCATGTTAGTAGAGAATCATACATATTTCCTTTGGGAATCCTATATACTACCGAGAACACTCAGAAAATTGTACAAATAGGTAATTGCATGTTCTAAATTACCAGATTTGAGTAATCGTCAATTCTTGGACCTTTCCTAACATCCCTCAGTACCAAACTTGGTGTGTCAAAAAGATTGAACTGGGATCTTCTAGTGTTTCCTTCCCTCATCAGTCTCTTGTTCTTCATTCAAGAGCTCAGGGTCTTGGGGAGGCTTTTTGGGAACTCCCCAACCATGTATCTCATTTCTAGATAGTTCTTGCGCAGAAGGCAAGTTTCTCTTACTTTTTCTTCTCTCCTAGGCATCGAAAGAAAGAAAAACATAGATCAGGAGTAGATAACAAGCTTGCACCCGTAAGGTATGTTTTGCTTTGTGCTTATAGTGGCTGGTGATTCTTTCATCAAGAAAAGGCAAAGAAGGTCATTACCTCGTTATCAGTTGTAATATTGTTCTTTCTCGAAAGATGCTTTGCAGTCTCCTTAAATAGCTTGAAGCCCTCAAGATCTCCATTTCTTATACTTGCTTCTAGCTGCCAATGACAAGTACTGGTGTCAAGACTTAATAAGCAAAATGTTTTGTAACTTAGCAAGTAAGAGCTGGAATAACCCCCACCTGAACGTGAATGATGCAGAAAATAATGCTAGCAATAGGCAGCCAACTTTCCTCGGGCGACAGCGACAAATTTGACCTATAAGAACACCAATTTTTTTCAAGAAGACAACACCGACACTACCATGTACTTCAAACCTCACAACACTCTCTAAGCTACACTAGTCTTCCTCTTCTTGTTTGGTTAAACAGGAAGGAAAACAGGATGCAACAATAGGATCTTGATAAGTTACTACATTACCGTTGGGATGCAATGAATATAGATATTGGAAGCAATAAATAAAAAGTCAAAAGAGTGCCCCCACAAATATGACCGGAAAGAATATGGTGAGCCTGCAAGAAAGATGTAACTCTTCAAATATTCCATATCCCTTTTCTTTCCCTATGCCATCGCAACAAAAGAGCACTAACAATACATGTACAAAAGCAAGCAATTATAAATAAGAAATTTCAGACTGCTTAACACCATTTGTCGCTTTCTCAAAAAGGTCATCTGTGTTCTCCGCTCTTTCTTATTCTCAGATGAAGAGATGAAGTATGACTAGTCTTTCTTTCTCTTTTTCAATTCCCATAAAAGTTTCAACTGAGAAGAACAATCAACCACAGAGCGATTAACTAGTTGTGAAACCTTTCCACAGTACACTAAAATTAAACTAATCGAAAGGGATGTCAAGTGCAACCTGATTTTAATTCTGCACAAAAAGTCTAAATCCACTCAATGTATGCATTTCAAATAGCTTTTGTGACCAGAAAGGTGCACTAGGATGGCATATTACTCTTTTAGCAACAAATAAAGGCCGAATATGGGTATGGATAGAAACATCCCCTTATTTTTACGCTTAATCTTAACAAGTGCCAAAAAAAGTCACTTGAGTAGGAAGTACTATCGATGCATCTAGATGTCAGAAACGAGCTCAAAGTTTTGTTCAAAGTCAATTCCTTGATTCAAGTGAGGCAAAACAGAGGCAACTGAGATACTCCCTCCGCTCGATTTGAATATTCTCTTAAGTCTTTGAGCACAATCCTAAGATCGATTTTGGTACGTGTAAACGTCCAATTACATTCAAATGCCAATTATAGACTAAATAAGCATCTCTTGACAAGTCCAGCTAGGGTTGAAACAATGATTAAAGTCCATTTTTACACCATCTAAATAATTTGCAAAAAGTCAGAAGGTAAAAGATAATAAGTCAAACCGGCACAAGAAAAGATAAGAGCTAAACCTCAAGTAAGGAGCCAAGTAAACAATCGCGTACACAGCGTAACGCCAGCTCCCAGTATCCAAGCACGCAAACACCCAACTCTACACACAAATATTCACCAAACAAATTCATGCTATGAACTTAACAAAAGCAATGCTAAATTCCATAAGAACGGAAAGAAAGGCTTTTTTTTTGTACCAGCCAATTGAAGTAAGGGATGAAGCTAATGATCCCCATAACCGCGAGCCTCGCATCAGACGAATCAATCACGGAGTCGCCGTCGTCGACGCCGTCACCGGATGGGATTGGAAAAGCGAGGGAGTTCAGAATGCAGGCGCCGATAGCGACGGCGAACGGCGCGTCGTTTGAGAGCTCCGCCCTGCACGTGCCATTTCGGAGCCTTGCTGTCTGCAATTCAAAAGGAAATCAAACTAGGGTTCGACTTATAGCCGATTGCAACAATAAAGGAGAACAAAAACAGGAAGAAACAAGAGTAAGCTTGCTTGGAAACCTGGTTGAAGTTATTCTTGTTATGATGTGTGTGTATGAACTCGATACTTGGCAAGAGAGGAGATTTGAATTGCAGAGATTTAGTAGAGCATGGAGAAAGAGTAAGAGCGAGAGAGATCATTGCTCTAGGCAATTAATTTGCCCCTGTCAGTTCTAGATTCTTGATTCTCGCACGTTTTCGGGAAAGGTGCCGTCTCGAACCCTGGTGGGTTTTAGTACACGGATCATTTGTACATGAGACTTTATACTTCAAGATTTGTGCGCATTTTATTCGGATATTTTAATTTTGGTTCAATTTATTTTACGATTTAAAAAAAAATTGAGCAAATTTCACCGATTAACCAGCTGAACTCCAATTTATTGGATGCCTGTCATTTGCCCAGGGACAAAATTTTAACTTCATAATGTGTGACTCGTTGGTAGCCGCATCAACATTCATATAGACGTTGAATGTCTCTTGGAGTTACCGAAAACCATCTGCTCCATTCTTTCAAATTCCTAAACCCGAATGCAAAATGACAGACTCTCGTCGCCGGCATCTCACTAGACGACGATCCATTGCTCCAGACTGAAGCATTACTACGGCGATCAACGGAGGTCAGCGATGGTGTTCTTCGAGTTCAGGGATCCCGCTTACAACGACGACAAGTATACACCTGATTATGGTACGTAACCATGGATTAAAGTTGGATTTCATTTCTAGGGTTACAAGATCAGCGTTGTTTAACAATATATTCTGTATAGGTTTAGCGTTTTTGAATGACATGCTGTTTTGGTAGGTAACGACACGTGTGCAGTTTAATATTGGAATATTCATGTGTAAGAACTATGAATAATATTGTTTAATTGTATGACTAATTTTTTATTCCGCTGTATGGGATTAAACAATGAGTATTCATGTATATATTTGTTTGTTTACTCTGCTCACCCTGCTGTATGGGATTAAACATTGAGTTGGTTTGCCTTGATTTACTTGGGGATTAGCACATTCCTCTATTTTACATGTTTTTTAAAGTATATTATTTTTTTTATTTTGTAGCTCCTACGGATGGGTTGTTAACTGTAAAAGTGCACCATGGTGGATTTATGTCTACTGTTGGGAAGAAGAGATATATGAGAGGTAGGGTTACCTATGTAGACAATGTTGATGAAGATAAGATTGGGTTATGTCTGTTAGATAGGATAAAGGATAGGTTGGGGTATGCATACTACGTAGGATTTTTATTCTTAACCCCTGGAAAGAGTATGGACAATGGCTTAGTGCACTTAAGTTGCGATTTGGACGTATGTACTGCATGTCAGATGCTGTCTATGGATTACAGAATCTTAGAGTTGTTCCTTGTAGATCCTACAATACCCTTTGCTTTACCAGCACCTTTACAACCACATGAGGTCAACCACAATGAGGCTGATGTGGTCCACCACAATGAGGTTGATGTGGTTGACATGTATGACCCTAACCCTGAAGATGAGGAAGATGCTAATGTAGAGCCAAGAGAAGTAGATGTTCAGGTTTACTCAGTAGCAACAGGTGGTAATGAACACATGAGGAATGTGAAAGACATAGATGTTGAGTTTTGTCACAATGATTATGAAATGAATGAAGACTATGTAGAGCAACTGTTTGAAACTGATGTTAATGATCCTGATAGTGGGAGTGCTACTGGGGTTGGTAGTAGGGATGGTGAAAATGCAACAGTTGAGGATGAAGTTGGGGGCATTTACAGTTATATGCCCTCTGGTAGTACAATTCAAGAAACCCTATTTGAAGATGACCCTAATTTGGCTGACTCTGATGACCTGAAAAGCTTGCAAGGGTCTGATGAAGATGATTTGAGAGGGAAGCCTGATTTTCCAAAATTTCAGCCATATAAATTGAACTATAGGGATGCTAAAACAATGGCTGAAATGGACTTTGAAGGGTGTTTAAGGATGCTCATGAATTCAAAGAGGCTATAAACGCACATGCTATTAAGCATGGCAAACAACATATGGTTTTTAAAAAGAGTGAATCAACTAGGGTTTTGGTTCATTGTGATAAGAAAGTGGGTTGTGAATGGGAATGTTTGGCTTCACTTAAGCATTGGGAGACCAGTTTACAGATAAAGAGACTGTATTCAACACATACCCGTGGAAGAAGCCATAAAGTTAAGCATGCTTCATTTAAGTTTTTTTTTTTCTGAAAAATTTAAAAGCATGTGGAGGAGTAACCCTGCTTGGCCAATGCAGTCATTTATTAACACAACAAAGGAGGATTTTGTGGTTGATATTTTAAGGTGGCAAGGGTATAGGGCTAGAAAGAAGGCCTTAGCTCTGATTGAAGGGGAAATAAGGGACCAATATGCAAAGTTATGGGACTATGCTGAGGTCTTAAGGAATACCAATCCTGGTACCACTGTGGAGATCCAAGTAGACAATACTGGAGTACATCCAATATTTGAGAGGATATATATCTATCTAGGGGGATTGAAAAAGGGTTTTCTTGCACAGTGTAGGTTTGTAATTGGTTTGGATGGGTGCCACCTAAAAGGGCCATGTGAAGGACAGATGCCAACAATGGTATGTTCCCAGTAGCTTATGCAGTTGTTAAGGTTGAGTCAACTAGCACATGGACTTGGTTTGTATAACTTCTTGTGAAGGATCTAGGGATTAATGATACTGGTTACACATTCATATCTGACAAACAAAAGGGGTAAGGAATGCACTTGAAGCAGTTGTGCCACAGATTGAACACAGGCATTGTGCAAAGCACCTGTATGAAAATTGGAAGGCAGCTGGGTTCAGAGGGGAAACCTTTAAACTGCATTTTTGGGGTTGTTCAAAGGCAACTGAAGTTGAACAATTTGGTAGGAGGATGACAAGCACAAATGAGAATTGTGAGAAAGCATGGCAATGGTTAAGTGAAAAGGCTCCAGCTCTTTGGTCAAGGTCACACTTTAGGACATATCCCAAATGTGACATTCTATCAAATAATTTATGTGAGAGCTTCAATGGGAGGATCTTAAGTGCAAGGGACAAGCCAATCATATCATGCCTTGAGTTTATTAGGAACTTCTTAATGAAGAGGCTTACCGTTTATAGGGAGAACAGAAGGAAACCATTGAATGAAAGACCTTTCTGTCCAAGAATTGAAGAGAAATTGGAGAAGAATAAGATAAATGTTGGGGCTGGGAGTGCAACATGGTCAGGGGCAAGTATTTATCAAGTTGAAATGACTTATGGGGCTCAAAGGACAGTGGACTTGATAAACCAGACATGCAAGTGCAGAAAATGGGATTTGACTGGCATCTCATGCAAACATGCTATAGCTGATATGTATTACAGAGTTCTAGATCCTGATATGTTTGTTGCTGACTGTTACAAGAAAGACACTCACATGAAAGGTTATGAGAATATGATATATCCTGTGGATAGTTATGACATGTGGCCAAGGACAGGGAAGATTCCAATATTGCCTCCTAAACCACATGTATAACTTGGGAGGCCAAAAAAATCTAGAGTTAGGAAACAAGATGAGCCAAGGGCTCCAATATCAGATGGGACCAAGCTAAGGAGAGGTTTGACAGGTGTAATATGTGGCAAATGCAAGAAATCAGGCCACAACACGAGCACTTGTAAGGAGCTTGAAGGTGGATCTAGAGCTGGAATGGTTGATAGTGAGGGAACAACAGTTGAGGGAGTTAATGACAAAAATTGTGCTGCCACTAAGACGGTGCAGCCATCTGCACCAACAAATACTCAACTATCTCAGGCAGCACAATCAAATGTAAGAGCCAAGTCATGTGTAAGGCTTCACTCAAAATGATTTTTAATTATATTTCATTAAATACAACATTTATTTATGTTTGCTCACAATTTCATTCATTAAATAAATGCAGCAAAGACCACGAAAGAAGGAGAGAGCCTCAAGAGGCTCAACATCTATTGTTGAGCCTATATGGAATGAAGCTCCAATGAGGACTCCTTTACTAATTCCTCCAATGCCGCCAGTACAACCCATGCATAGATATAAGTAGAGGGCTAAACTTCCAGCAAGTGCAAAACCCTATAGTTTAAGGGTTATTTAGGCAATAACTTCCAGTAAATACAAAACCAATTTTGAAGTAACTTGGTTATGTTCCTGCAGTTGAAGAGGAGTTCTGCAGATGTTCATTCACTGAGTGGACAAAGAGATAGTGAGGTAAATTTATTAATGTAACAAGGTTCTTTTATTAAACTAAATATGATCATTTGTTTGGGACTGATTATGGTTTAACTTTTTACAGGTGGGTGCCATTTCAACTCAAGAGAGTGCAGCACCATCACCTCAAGAGAATGAAACAACATCAATGAATACATATTGCATGTCTAATGGTGTCTATCCCATGCAAGCACAGTCAGATCACCAACCAGTTAGAGTGGGTGGACTTAATGTCCAAGGCCTAAGGATGCTATGGAAAGGACAACTAGTTGTTACAGTAATTGCTCTGCATAAAGCTACAAGGCAATCCAAAGAAAAGCACTAGAATATTAGACTTTTCTTTTTCTAGATGTTATGTAAATCCTAATATTGATTACATTATTGGTGGATGGCTGGTTTTTGTGTAGCTGATGGGTTGGTTTTTGTGTGAACTTGTAATGGTGGATGGTTTTTGTATAACTGTTGTATTGGTGGATGGTTGCTTTGATGTGAGGGTAATGCACAATGTATTGTCGTGGAAACTGTGAACATATGTTGTTAACAGCCAAGTGCAAATGAAATATAGTATGGACTTTGATGTAAGTGAATTGACTTATGTATTGTTGTGGAAACTGTATTGTTGTGGAAATTATATTGCCATTGTCAATGCATAGATAAACTCAAAACAGAGAAACATTTGGTTGCAAATGCCAATACATATATGGCCACTTTTTGTGTGCTACCTTAAGCTAAGAACAACAACCTTTCCCCCACTCATATTCTCATTTCCCTTTGTTAAGAAATAGATATAAATCAACAATAACAACATAAACATGGCCAAATATATCTGCTTCCTTCGTAGTGTAGTTTCAATTATCCTCTTTACAGCCAATTCCTTGTCCTTTAATTCTTCATTTATCTTCACAAAAACTTCATTCTTCTCGATTAGCATCTTGTTCATATCCATAAGCAGCTCATTCTTTTTTTTTTCCAGTTCTTCAATTGACTTCTCATAATCCAATTGTTTTGCTCTTAATTCATCAACTTTTGTCAACACCATCCTTTCAAAAACCTTCCCTCGTTCACAAAATTCTGGATCCAACCATTCAAAGTGTCCACACGAGTGTTCCTGAATGCTAATTCCCAATAAATTTTTGTTAGCGAAAATCAGTACAATCAATTTTTGAAATTGCTTACCATATAGTTCTTACATCCCATAAACCTTATGACTGGATTACGTTTTGTCCAAGAATGCGAGGGTCGAGACTCTCCACAATGGCAGTAAAGCTTGGCATCATTTAAATTGCTGCTTGAACCCATTTCACCTCAATTTCACCCCAATTTCACCCGTATGAACCCTAATTTTTTAAAATTTGAAATTTTTTTTAAAGGGCTTTCCAAATTGACCTCCCAGTGTTGTGGGTTTGAAGGTTTCGGACTAAGTTAGGGTGGAATGCGGTTACAACCCCAATTGCTTCTTCTTCTTCTTCTTGTCTGTGCTTGTACATATGTCATGCGTGTGTGTAGGTATAAGCAGTGTTGGGGTTTGGAGGGAAAACGTTAGGGGAATTGATTTGGGGGACATGACATGGCTAAAGTAGCTGATTAAATGCTGATGTGGCTACCAAGAATTATGAAGTTACAATTTTGTCCCTGGGCAATTGATGGGCATCCAATAAATTGGAGTTCAACCCGTTAATTGGTAAAATGTGCTCAATTTTCTAAATCGTGAGGTAAATTGAGCCAAAATTGAAATATCGGGATGAAATGCGCACAAACCCTTAAAGTTTAGGGTTTTATGTGCAAATGATCGAAAAGATTTGTCTTTCGTCCGTCGCTATAATGTGTTAAGGATTTCAACCATACTTTTAAAGTGCGAAAAAACATACGAGAACCTAAAAATTAACATTTTTAAAAAATCGACTCATTCATTTTCGGACTTTAGACTATATATTTAACATATCATAAAGGGAAAGCAAAAGAGAGAACAAAAACAACACAAGCTCACACCTTGCAATGATAGTCATGAAAGAAATCTTCATTCAAAATCCACTGCTCGCCCCTCCCCCACTCCAAACGTCTAAAACCATGTCCAGCCCAAAAAGCCGAAGAAATTATTTCTACTTTTGTTATTCTCAGGGGCGGAACTACACTTGTATACGGGGGGGGGGGGGGGGGGCTAATGTACCCCCTCAGATTTTGATATATATATATATATATATATAGTTTTATTTTCACTCTCTCTTCTCCTCTCACTCTCCCAGGTCACGACTGCGGACCGTCGACCTCTCACCGTCTCAACGTCTCACGGCCATGGCGGTCGGCACTTCACTTCACAGTTACCGGTTACGTCGCCTCAGTCACCGGTCACCGGTAATGGATGGCGGTCGAAGCCCGAAGGCCCTCACCAACTCTGGCCAAATCTAGCCTGGATCTACGAGCCGACAGACGAACTGACGAACCTCACCGGTCATGGTGCCTGAGCCTCAGTCACCGGTCATGGACGGCGGTCGGCGGCCCTCACTACCTCACCACTCCGACCAGATCTAGTCTAGTCTAGTCTGCCTAGATCTACAACTCCGGCCAACTCCGGTAAGGTTCAAACTTCAAATTGAAAGTCTTAGTCTAAGACATACCTATGTTTATCAGTCTTCAAAATTCAAATCATCGTACTTTAGGCCTGAAATCTGAATCAATCTCATCAGATTCTTCAGAAATCTGAAAGTTCTTTTCGTATGATGAGAGATTGCTATGGATTTGGCTAGAAAATGTAGCTTGTGAAACATTGTGCTTCAAATTCTCTGAACTTTTTAGGGACTCTAGACTTTGTCTTCTTCACTGGCTCTACATTGACACATTTTGTGGAGAGTGAAGATTGGGTATTAGGTTCTTAGTTTTCTTGTTCTTTGGTCTTTGGTAGAAGCTGTAGATGAAACATATAAAATTTCACTCTTGTCCAAAAAGCTTAGGTTCTATGATTCATCTAAAACATATGATATGTTCAGATACTCGAGCTTTCTCATTAGGGATGTCAGCCTCTTTTTAGCTCTCTTCCTTGATTTCAATTCTATTTTCAATTGTGTCTCCAACTCAGTCAGCTGTATTCAAAGGGAAGAGAAAGAAAGAGAGCAAAAAATATTAGAAGAAAAATTGGGCAAAATTTCTATGAAATTTGAGGAAGAACAGACTAGTAAAAGTAAATTCAACCTAATTAAGAGAGGAAATAACAGTTCAGAGGTTGAACCCCCCAGGCCCCCCCCCCCCCCCCCCCAAAAAAAAAAAGAGGAACCTCCTAAGAGAAAGCACACTCGCAAACACAAACACATAGTGAAAAAGCACACTCGCAAACATTTTTCAGTGGAAAATGTTACTAACCTTCTTGATTATCATGATTATAAGTTTGAGTGTTGACTTTTCCTATGCCTCAGGCATGGTAAAAGTTTTTAATGGTGAAAAATATTTAGTACGTTTTTTGTGTATTATCAAAAAGTATACTTTATTTTTGTGTGCTATTTTACTTATAAAAAAAATCTATTGACTTCGATATATTTTTAGCACCCCCTGAATTGAAATCCTAGTTCCGCCGATGGTTATTCTTAGAAGGATTATTTTCCTAAAAATTTATTAAACAACAAAAGAATACTTTGGCAACTCCAAAAGAATTGACATTTAATTTTCTATAAGCTGTACCCAAGTTCACAATCTTATGCACTAATGTCCAATGTTTAACATGTTACACTCTTTTTGAAACCAATGCACTTCAAAAATCAAAGGATATTAGAGAATACAATGAATCTTGGAAATAAAACAAATGTAAGGGCCAATAAGTAATTATGGCAGTAGTGCTTGCAAGATAGTGGTGGTACGGGTAGTGTTGTGACTAGGTAACAATCATATTGACAATGGTAACGTTGTGACTAGGTAAAGGTAACAGTGATGTTGCACATTACAGTGGTATGACAGTTATTGTTGTGATACTGGTAATTTGAGGTGTCAGTAGTTAATATATGGGAATGACATGGGTAATAGTTGTGACTGCCGGTGGGAATGTAGGAGGTGCAATCCCAAGGAAACTCTAATCATAACATGAATATGCAACAATAAGATGAATGTACGCACAATCTTTACAAAATTCTAATACCAAACGAACGATCACAAAGACAGGAATCAATAAATGTTAGTGCGAATTCTAATAAAGTTATGTTCCTTAATATTTGATTTAATCCAACATTTAACTTTCATTGCCAGAGAGCATAACATGACGTACCACCCCAAACATACCAAACGTCATATATTAACCATTCAAGAGGTCATCCCTTGACTCCAGGCCTTGAAGAATAACTTCTAGGTCCGAATTTAATCTCTGTACTGACGGCCGTATAACTTGCAATTCTAAAATCATCATCAAAAAGTGGTCATCCCTCATTGCATTCTAAAAGTAACATCACAAAGTTGCAACCCACATAATCTTGTGCATTGCATGGGACTGAGAGAGTTTCATTCTAAAAGATCAACCAGAGCCAACCTAGGTAATTGCCCATACTTTATTATCTATAAACAAAATCAAAATACAATATTATGTTTACGGTTCAACAAAACATGGGATCAATAAAATAAAAAGCAAGCACCCCAGCAACGTTTTTCCATCCTCATGCTGACTGGTTCGGGAACCGATCAGTGCCAACTGCCGATGGGGTAATAGCACAACTCTGCACAGGGGAAAAATATCTGCTTGTCTCAAATGAATGAAAAAATGCTCGCTCTACGGCCTCGTTATTCTGCTTATCTGTGTTTGAGGCACCTCCTCCTTGAAGAAAGCTATTCAACAGTTTAAGATCGCATTCCAGAACATGAATGCTAAGGTCCTAGCCTCTGATTCTTTCTACGTCATCAACATGAAAGGTAGAGTTAAGAAAAGGGTGAAACGCGATCTCATTTGGCTGAAAACGAAGATCATAAGGAAGTGACTACGGCAAATTTGAACTTTTACCTCAGTATACATATGGATTTCACTTTACACACATTGATCATCCATCTTAGGTATCGGCGTCATCTTCCCGAGTGGTCGTAGAATTTAGCTGCTGTTCCAACTACCCGCAGCAGGGAACTCAGTATTAGAAAGACTGATGAAGGCAACAAATACTATCAACAGCCAAAACAAACTGCACATTCCCGACCAAAGACTATCCAGCTTCCGCATGTCTACTTTTGTAAGGGAAGGCGGGGGGTTGGACCTGGTAAACGTCTAACTTCATCCTAGGTCTGGAACCCCATCCATACACAACATAAACACACACACACCCAAAGAAAATAAGAACTGAAAATTCTAAGCCAATATGGAGCCCAGTTAGATCATTCATTCTTCACCATTCAAGACTGTAAGATTATCATTTTGCAAATAGATCATCATATACAACCACGACGACTAAGAATAGCAATTAATACAGGTATCAAGAATTCAAAAGCAACTCACTTGCATGTATTTTATTCTTTCAGCAGTCAATTCCTCGGTTAAGTTAACCATCCTGCAAAAGAGAGAGAGAGCACAAGATCAACTCAGGCAAATGCAATAAGTCAGTCCCCTAAACTTCATACAGATTACTAAGCTAAAAAATCAACAGTGTTATTTGACTTGATTGGCTGACTAACCTAGCTTGGAGCTCAGAAATCCTGATAAGCAGCAAACGCTCCCTTTCAGAAACTGCTGGTTCAACCTATCATATAGCAGACAAAACAATGACAAACAGACTGATGATGTAATATACAAATGCCACAACATATTTGGAACATTTTGCTATGTGAACGCATCACATTCGGGAGTTATACAGGTCGTAGACATGAAACAACCAAGAAGCAAGAAGTTGCCCAAGTCATTTGATTGAATCAGATAACTGAACAACAGCAAGTTCAATTAACTCAAATGAAGGTCAACTTGTTGATGCTAAGGGAAACACAGTCAATCTCTGATTGCCAATGTTGCATTTCAAGCGCCTTCATGACAAGCGAAGGGGTAAAACAAGGAAGTACTCGAATAATATCACATTTAAGCTATGGTAACTTATGTAATCGTTTCCCATTCTCAAGGAAAGCACCCAATATATAGGTAACTAAAATTCTGCAGCTTACATTTCTGCAAATTGATTGTCACCACCGAGTATTTTACAATTCAGAGCCATTACGACATTAAAAGGTATCAAGCTGCACTTGCATTTGCAGTTCAGGGGTGATGGTCTGGTGCAAAAATAAAAGATTAGGCTGAATACAAGAACGACCCAGATTCAGATATGAGGGCAGCTGTGTGCAAATGATGCCAAAAGGTCAGGTCTGTACAAGTCTGCCCCTCCCAGGACCCTTCGTTAACAATGACCAACTATGCAATAAGTTAGATCTGCAGTGCACTCTAAATACACCACTGCTCTCATCACGATTTGAAGAAAGTCGACAATAAACCAAATTTAAGGATAGAAACTGGATGCCAATGGAAATATGTTAAGTTTATCAAAACATTTCCCAAATGAGAGTTACAAATATGAGACAAGGGAAAGTACAAGGTAGAATTATGTACTTACAACTCCGTTATTCTCTGAACTGCGAGGTAGTGGGGGCAACTTCCCATTTTGAGGACCTGAAAGAGAATTAAAGCAAAACGTGATCAGCATATCTGGAATCTTGTCAATATATACGTTTCCGTTGAGTACATGAATTAAGAATCCTCGACTCACCATCTAATACATCAGCCGGTTGCAAGCTATTCAACAAACTCATGATGAGATCCTGGTATTACAGTGGCAATTGAAGAAGGAATATCAAAGTTAACTTCTTGACAGAACCAAATATAGAAATCAACCTAGATATCGAGAACTAGCCTCGCCTTACCTGTTGTATTGATGTCTGCTGGAAAAGGTTTTGAAGGTGGGGCATGAGAACTGATGCAGGGACATCGCTGCTGCTAATTTCCTTGGGCGACTGACCAATAGACTGAAGAAAAATGCACTAATCATTCAAGGGATCATATGAAATAAGAAGATGAAGGCGGTGATAGACATAATTAGTATATCTAACTGGACTGAATCAATTTATAAGTATGCAAACCGTTTGTTTCGAATCAAATATCCACGTGCCAACACTAGCAGACTTCCTAAGTGGCGAATTCTACAAATCACATGATTACAACATCAAGGCCAGTCATTCAAATGATGCTAATATAAAAAACAATTGCCACAAATGGCTTACCTGAGAATACTGCCGAGATCCTGAACATAAAGGAATATCCTACATTTGACGATTCAAATTAGCCAGAGTCATTGAATGGAACATATCATGAGAATAGAGTGTGTGGTACCTTTACAAGATCTACATTTTCTGATGTTACGGAGAACCGCCCTTTTATTTGTACCAAATTGGTTTTTGACTTGTCCTCATCCCGAAATCCTAATAAAGAATGATATAGTTGAACATATACCAAGGTTATGATACTTCTTGCTACAATCTATTATCATGCAACATATTGCAGCAAAGAATGCTTTGCTATATTACAGCTGTCAGCCGAATAGTAGTTTAAGTAGTGGCAGTATTGGTGATAATAAACTCAGTACCTCCAGATGATTTCACGGGATTGGGAGCTGATAAACTGTTTGCTGAAGCTCGAGTTGGAAGCATCAAAGGACCACTAAAACTGGGTGCTCTCCGTACTTCACGACGAGTTTTCTCAGGTAATTGTTGCTGTTCAATCTCACACCTAAGAATTAACAAACTACTATTTTTTAAAACATGCATAGCAAAACTATTAAGTTAATTGTACATAATGTTTTAATTCCACTCTTACAAAACAAGCAAACTACTAAGTACATTTTCTCGATAATCTACAACATAATAAATGTAAGCCAAATTTTAATCCTAAATGATTCTTACTAAACAAAACTTATCCAAATGTAACCTACCAAACAATATTTGGCATTGGCCTAACCAGAGTACCACATCATAACCAGTGAGAAGTGTAATGAAAAACTGGTGTAGAATTGTGTGAGAAGCTCATACATTTAAGATAAAAACTACATAGAGCATAGCTTGGGGATGAGCATTCTGCACCAGAGACTAATCATCTATGTACACTTCACTCGGGCTGCGTTGCTTGTTAAGTCAAAACTAATGTGATTTTCTTCTTATGGTAAGATGATAAATGCTGCAGTAGAAGTCATTCTCCATAGTTCATTACCCATAAAAAAGTGTCTCAGAACACAGAATATTCCCCAAGTGTCAGCATACTGCATAAAAAAATATACAGCAATGTGTAAACACATCAAAATGGTGTATCCCGGCATCCCCCCAAGGAGTCCGTCCTATATATGAACAAGTAAACGCCAAAATCGGATCACAACCAACCAATTGTTACATAATCCCACACCATAGTAAGGGAAAAGGACTCTTTGGGGACTGAGTATCAGGGACAGGTTTTCTTATGCATGCAAACCTGACTAAGGTATGAGTAATGCAAACTAATGTGTTACATTTCACCTATCGTTTACTTTTATTACTTTCTATTTTAGCATAATTCACATCATTAATTGCCACAAAGACCGAAGAATTAACGAATTCTGATGAACCTTTCTACGTTGTGCCCTCTGTCTGACGTTGAATGCGTTAGCACGACACCGGGCATGAGCGGTCCACTCTGACTTTGCCGAGTTTTCCCTGTTGGATTGGCCGTCTTCGTCTGTACTGCATCCTTCTCTGAGGTAGAAGGTAACTGCTCAGTTTTTGATCCATTGTTAACTGGACCAACTTTGCCTTGATTTGCAGACTCTAGTAGATCACTTGCCAGAGCTTTCCCTTTCTTAACTTCCGCACCACCTACATGCTCACTGAAAAATATTATGTTGCATCATCATCATCATCAAAGCCTTTGTCCCAAACCAGTTGGATTCAGCATGCAGATCCATCATGAATAATTACAGGCCTATGAGCATTTACCTCCAAATAATGTTACTTGTGGAAATTGATTTCCCCAGAGAAGATCTTGAATTAGATGCATCCTGCCAGAATCAAGGAGCCAGTACATAATCTTACTCTGTTAAAGACTCCAAAATTTTCCAAGGGAAGTAAACTAGCTGAAGGTAAAATCTGGACGCAACATCTACTCTTACTAACTTGGATGGCTAAAAAAAAAAATCAAAACAAATATGGAAGACGAAAGCTACCTTATTGTTAACATATGGTTTCATGCTTTCATCTTCTTCCTTAATGTCTTGTATTTCGTCATCATCTTGCAACTGCCACATGGTTAGAGAGATCAGCTTATCTCTACCACCAAAAAAATTTAGCAAGTAAATTGCTTAAGATAACTGTGTGGTATACATACCAGTGAAGCTCGACTTTTTAAATCCTGAATATCAAAGTTCCAAGCACTCACACCTCGCTGGTACTCACTCTGACAAGGACAAGCAAGATATTGTTACCAAAGAAGAAGAGAGATTATGAAAGAAAAAACTAGATGTCGCTTCTTTGTTTTCTTTCCATTCTTTCTTCTATGCAAGTAAAATTTTCCCGCTTCATTTTCTTGGCTCTATGAGTATTCTTTAAATTGTATTCCACGCTAGAAACAAAAATGTTAAATATACTTCTCCTCCTCCAGTCCATCCCTCTTCTTTCTTCTCGTCATTTTCTGGAGTCACTGAATACCCATCTGTAGTTCGAGACAAGTCAACTGTATTATGAGCACTTACAAAGTGCACCTGAAGAGCCTGGAGCGATTGACAACCTCTCACTGTATTTAGTTTTGCCTATGATTTGCTTGGTGGCTGAATTGGTTGGGTTGGAAACATATTGCGATAAGAAAGAGAAGGTGTATCAGCTGATGGCTATACTACTTGTTTGTGGTACAGTATGAGCTACAAAATCAGCAAGGAAAACAACTAGATGATGCTATTCTTCATCCCCTATCTCAACTTCAAACAATGTGGCATACAATTAGCCAAGTTTTCCAAAATACTAGGATCCACTAATTTAGAGTGAATGGACAGGAATAACACACATTGTTTGGAGTCAATATTTATGACCAAAAAAACTCTGGGAAGGGCTCTAAGACTCATTCCTTCTTTTTTTTGTTGATGAATAGTACATTGAAAAGAAGGCCCAGAGGAGGGGCAACCTGCATGCCAAAAAGACCCAAAGCACTAATGAAGTGCCCAGGTAGGAAAAATGCCACCCAAAGAACCACAACCCAAACAACACTCCACCAGAACAGTTATGCTAACATCGTTTAACATAGCTAAAAAGGCAAAAGACAATCCTGGGAAGTCCTTCTTGACCCAACAACACGAGTTTTATAAAAGAAGAATGCAGCCTGTGTAGAGGAGTCTCGATCCGTCAACGGCTCGGGAATTCCTCTCTCCAAAAAGACCACAAACGTGCTAACCTCAACCTCTTATGCGCATTTTTCCCCCTTATTTAACAAGATAAACCCAACAAAAAATTTGAAGGACCTAATAAAATGTGCTATTTGTGACCTAGTCATCAGTAAACGGCACTAGGGCAGCACACAATTTTGATGATTTTATCCAACGGAAGAGAGGAGAGAGAATATTCCAAAAATAGAGAATACAAATTACTTCTCAGTGACTAACTATTGAGCCTGTATGAGTAAAAGACAATAGTTGAAGAACTTTTCAGGACTTCGTCAATCAGAAAGAGGAGTATAAATTGTATCGACACAACAGAGACAGGTGTCAAAATGTTATTGACACAACAGTGAAACAAAAAGATTAGCAAGACAGGGCAAAGAACCAAATGAGTTCATGCAATCAAATATGTTCAGTGGGCACATCAAAACAAATTCTTCTACCAATCTAAGCTATGCCTCCGTCTAACCTGCGATATTGCTTCTTGCTCAGCTGAAGGCATTTTCTTCAGAGCTAGTTGTGCAGCATCTTTAAGCTGCATTATTGTCATAAAACGAATTAAACAAAATATCAAGACAACTAATAAAGAAATAATAGCCGTGCAAGACAAACCTGGAGAGCTTTCACACGATTCCACAGTGGAGGCAAATCAGCAAACAATTTCTTTACAGAAAGCTCTGCAGGTTTAGCGTGTTTGAAGAAGGAATGTTTCAACAACTTTTCAGCAGTCGGTCTTTTGGTTTGATCTTTCACCAGGCACATAGCAACCATTTCTTTAAAAGACTGTTCACAACTGGAGATTTTTTAATCATCAATCTAGAGAAGGAATATGACTTAGCAACTATATGACTTAGACTATCAAACACTGTGGACTTGAAAGATTTTTTTAATTAGTATTTTTAGTACATATAAGGATGTACTACCACTAGCCAAAAAGAACATGATACCTTCGAGAACCGTTTATCACGGTCGTAATCAAGTCCAGGAGGAGCATTCTGAATGGTCATTAGAAGAACCTGTGCAGAAGAGAAGAAGTAATAGTCAGAAATTTCACATTGGTTGTCATGAAAGCCCTCACAAGGACAATCTGCATTCTGTGTGATTATGCTCATTGGATTCCCACGAGCTGAGATATACCTTCATTGGAGGGTACTTTGAAAAAGGAGCGTGACCATGAGCCAACTCCAGTGCAGTTATCCCGAATGACCAAATGTCAGCCCTGACAAATAATAAATTAGGCAACCACGTTTATAAGCCTTTTTTTGGTCATCTCTAGTGCTTCTGCTACATATTTACTTAACCATTTGCCAAAAAAAAGTTTGGTGTAACCTTGATCATGCCGCCGATGCGGGCACAATCTTTTCATAAGGGCTACCCAATGCACAAGGCTCCCGCCATTGCGTCGTCCGGGGAAGGATAGATGTTCACAGCAATTGCCTAGAGGTTGTTTGCACATTTCGAACCCGTGCTCGTGAGCAACCTCACAAGTTGCTAATTGCAACCAACATAGTGGGACTCGTCACATATCATAGACTAAAAAATGAGACTAAAGGTAACAGAGAATCAGCTACTTTCATGGCTGAGAGTAACGAAGATACCAGAAAATCATGGGGTTAACTCTGGAAAAGAGGGGTGCAAGTAATTTGAGGTGACTTAGCGCTTTCATGGTAGACAAGTAATATGTAAAATCTAATGATGTCAGAAGAAGCAGCTTGTGTAATATTTTATTTTTTATACTGTATATAGTTACGCTTACTACTAGATTATATCTGCAGAATCTAACTTCGTATTTTTCAAATTTATATACGAACTTTCAAGAATTAGCGGTACCTTAACGCTTGAGTCATCATCACTCTTTTTAGGTTTTCCTACGTGAACTCATGTAAACCATTGCTCTAAGGGAGATTAGTGCATTCCCGGATTGATTAACACCGTGCATGTCCAAGGTTAGACCCTCCCCTTTCCGCTGCATCAGATGACATGACACCATTGCGCTAATCGAGATGAGCTTAATAGCAATCAACTTCACTTAAGCGACATAGTCTTAACCGATGAGACTTAAATAGGGGTCAAATCAATGTCGGAGAAGTGGAAAGATACAAGCTTCAGGTAAAGTGGGCTAGATAGAGTATCTGGAGTGCAACTTTATTTAGACTAAAGAAATACGCATATAGTATGTAATTCAAGACGCATGAGGACCAAAAGATGTTTCAGTATCATGGATGAATATCTTATTAGGCCGGGGAAGTGATGACCGTTTCCTCAAAGAACAAGAGCATATTGGATAAAGTGAAGACATTCTTTCTGCAGTACTCTGTGAATGCAATATTCCTACTATTGAGATATTTTACAGAACAAGGGCAAGGCAACGTATGTTGTATGTTTGTAAAACTAGGCAACTAAGCAAAGTAAAGCAAGCATAACATGAGTGTAAGAGATATGCGAACAAGGATACTTGCAAGCTATGTTGACGTGAACTGTGTAATGGCTCTGGGAAATACTCACATAATTAGTATCCTTCATCTAGTCCAAGGGTAAAATGGTGTTTCCTGTACCATACAAAGCTCAAACTGGAAACTTCTCTCATTTTAAAGAAACAATGGAGCCAAGAAAACATACTAGGTGAAGTCCTTAACAATTTCTCTAGGTGGCATGTCAGTGGCATGTCCAGTGAGAAGTCTCGGAAACATATCTTATGCTATTTTTCTAGGTGTAAAGTGTCGACATGCATACTTCATCATTTTGAAGAGTCCATGTAAGTAGTTTGCAAGAACAAATAGAGCAAAGCATACGCTGGAGATGGTTTGAACATGTTCACAGCAAAAAAACCTGTGACGGAGTAAGAAGAGGTACCGGTAGACTGAGAAACAACAATAGACATGACTGCCAGAAATCTATCAGAGAACAAGAGCTTGGATAGAGGAGAGTAGAAAGAAAGAAAACGTGCATTCCACCCCAACTAATTTGACACAAAGGTTGAGTCTTGAGTTGAGTACAACTCCTTTTAGACACTTGATCGGCTGATGGGGCTTGCCTAAACCACATGCCAATTTTTTTCTTCAAATTATTGTCCACTTGGTCAAATGTAGCTAGGTCGAATATTTATTTTTTATATTTAGGTCTGCTATCAATTTGGATGAAAATTGACCAACGGACTTTCTAGAAGGACTTGATGGAACTTTACCTCAAATATATAGCATCTCGTAATTCTTTCTATTCTTTTCCTCTGTGTGGTGTGGTTGGGGAAGGCTTGGGTTTTTTCTAAAAACTAATTTCTTTCTTTTCCTTTTGGTGTAACGCGGGAGAGAGAAGAGGGGGGAGGGGAGAGGGAGAGAGAGAGGAGGGGGGGGGGGGTTTGTTAAACGTAAAACAGTGGGTTGAACATGTGGTGACAGAAGAACACTCACTTGAAATCATATCCACTACCTGGCTGCAACACCTCTGGTGCCATCCTATAAAACAGAGGGATATACCAAGTCATATTGAAGAACAAAAGTAAAGAAAGAACGGAGCAGCCATCAAACATACAAGGAAAAACAGCTTGGTAGTCTTACCAGCATGGGGTTCCAACAAAAGTATTTCTTGACCGTTGTCGATCACCTCTGTCAAACATACAAGCTGATACACCAAAGTCAGCAAGCTTTACCACTCCATTAGTATCAAGTAGAATATTTCCAGCCTGCAATAGAAGTTGTTAGTAAAACATCTGCATCTCATAGCCTAAGTGATTTAAGAAGGAAACAGTAGGAAAGAAAAATATTACGTCACTGTGGATATCTTAACTAACCTTAACATCACGATGGATGTGTCCATGTCGATGTAGGTACTCCAATGCCTTAAGAGCTTCTTTTAGGATAGAACAAATAGCAGACTCTTCAAAACCATCTTGATACGCTATCTTCATGAGGTGGAGACAAGAACCTTCAGCCATGAACGGCATGACCACCCAAAGATTTCGGTCAACGACGAAAGAACAAAATGCCCTTATTACATTAGGGTGATCTATCAAACTCATTGTCTGAGCTTCCCTACGAATGTCATCCTGCAAGAAAGCAGAGTTCCCCTACTAAAAGCACTCAAGAAAAGTATCACAATTTACATCACAAAGGTGATTGTGACCACTATATAAACATTGTGGCTGCTAACATGATCTTTAGACCATCTAGATAATGTGAAAGGTGTGGAACACAAGAATACACTGTTGGCCTTGTATGTATTGACTCCAGTGCAATCAATTGCAGATTTGTTTGTTGTACGTATCTAACGGACTACTTCTTTCTTCTTCCTTTTTTTTCGTAATCACGTAGGATATGAAATGGGTGAATACAAGGACGTTAGCCACTTTTCTGTTGCCCCCATAGGATTGCAAACACTTGCACGGTTTTTCCATAATTAGTTCCTATAGGATGGCATGTTCCTCATTGCATATCCTCGTTAGATCATAAGTGAGACCGTAGTCAATACAATGCTAGTTATGGCATGCTCTAAGAGTGAAAATTACCAGTATAACAATCCCTAGTTGTCCCAGAAAACTTAAAAACTCTTATATTTTGAGCAGACTAAGTGGTAAGGTGGTGTGCATGCAGTCCAACTAAAGAAGATAGATTTAATTGCTTCGCTCCAGCCAAGGTGGGATTGCTTCTGTAGCTTTTGCTAGATTATTCGCTCTGTTACTGTAGCTGGATGGCTTTACATGTATCCTTTCAGCTTCTGGCAGCCTTTTGGCTATTAGATGTATCTTTTCTGATTTTATTGTAAGTCTTCTGTTTATTAAAATTTGGTTTTTATACATTAACAAATTACTGGAGCCAAAAAAAGAAAGCCGACACTTCAGACCATTGTGTCCCTACACCAATGGAGAAACATGCTAAATGTTGATCCTACAGGTTTCTGCCAGTTATATACTGGTACATAGCACTTGGGCTACATTTTGGATACCGTTTTGTCAACTCAGTTTCTTTTTTCAGAAGAAAGAAGACATTCTTCTATGCTTTTTGCAAAAAGAACGCTTGAAAAACTTGTTTAGATTCCACTATAGGGTTTTTAAAAATGCACAAATTCGCGTGGATGCATTAACAAACTAAGATGCATGGTTTTTAGTTCCACAGTTTTTACTACTTATGAGATGAGAAAATTTCAGAAAGACAGGGAGTTTCCAGGGATAAATATAGTAAATAAGTTGGAACAATATACTGTAACTAAAGGCGCAAAGGGTTCCTGAAGCCTAGGCGCAAGGCACAAGCCGCAGGCGTGCCCTTTCCTAGGCGAGACGCAAAATAACAAATAAATAGAGATAGTATTCAACCAATAAAAACACGTAAAAATTCCAGAACATGGCAGTTCAACATGCCATGTTCAACATACGTCCAACACTAGAAAAAGTTTCAAATTCAATGAGAAGTAGTTAATCCTAAGTGAACATGACATTGTCATCCTGACAACAACGCTATCAAAGGGAGTCATCGGCTTCAAGTCTGGTAGAGATTCCTCCTCAATTTCATCTTCTTCATTTACAAGGTCAACTGAAGGAGTAGATCTACTTGAAAGAAAGCAGCAGACAGCGATTGGGTACTAGCAGACTGAACAGTAGCAAGAGAATCAATTGATTGGGGATTTGACGTTTTAAGTTTTTTTTTTTTTAATTTTAATTTTAAGATATAGATTTATGATGTTATGAAAGAAAAAACTAAAAATAATTAATGGCTGAGATGTTGCCACATTGGAAAAAATCACAGACTTCATTTATTGGGCTTTTATTTGCACCTCCCCCCCGCCCTAGGCCTGGGCCCAAACCTCTTTGAAGGCGAGGCGTGCTCCCTGCGATGGGCTGCGTCTTGCTCCTAGTCGCGCTTTTGATAACACTGGTCCCGCATACAACATAAAATCTGCATTTGGAAATAAATTATAAGAGTGCGACTATACTTCAATATGGAAAGGATGCGTGGGCTATTTGGAAACAATTCGAAGAGGGTATCCCAAAGTAACTTTCCTAAAATGAAAAGGGAATTTGATGAAAAGTTCAAACACAGCCACGCAATTTTCCTTGATATTCAGGAACAACGAATGGTTGAGACTTCATGTCTGGATTTGCTGCCGAGAAAGACGTCTTTGCGTATGAGAAAGATTAAAAGTATACTCAGGCTGCCTTTGCACAGTGCAGTATATGCCCACCGAGTCAATAACACTTGTTGAACTGGTTTGCCTATACCTGAAATAGTCACTTCCAGATTGACTTCAAACAAATTTCCAGTGTGGTAAGGGCAGCAACCAGCATAAAGAACAGAAATCAAAGGTGGTGGTGCAGAAACCTAAATTTGAAGGGGATGGTGGCGAGAACTGGGGGGTGTACATAGATCTCTCCTTGTCACTGGCTCGCTTGCACATAGATAGTGCAATTAAGATAAAACTACATTTAGAAAAGCAACATTGATGACTCACACGTGTCATAATTAACAGTTGTTTCATACGGTGAGTCAAACTAGGGATCAGCCAAACGGCATGGGAAGGGAAAGAGGACTCTTAACAGGAAATATGCAATATTAAGGACGGACGATATTCAGTTTATAGCTCCTACAGGCCAAGGAAGTAGCGAGTCGACATAATTAGCAATTTTCTTCAAATGCAACTCGTTTCTCGAATTCAGATAATATTCTAGGAACCATCAAATTCTACAGCCTTCATCAGCATTAACCACACAACTAACAAAACAAGAAAGCAAGATAGTTCTACTTAAGCTTCCAAACACAAACGCCAGTCAAAGTAGTGCAACGACAAAAGATTGTCCACATTGGCGTCTGAGGGTGTCAACCGTCAAGCGCAAATAAAGAACATTCCACCAACACAGAGTACCTAATTAAGAAACAGAAACTGCTATTCACATCCATTTGCCAAATCTTAATAAGCTGCTGACAAGCGTACTTTCGTCGCACTTTCTAATAGCACTCATCAGATTCCTTACTATACGAATCAAACAAAAAAGCCATTTCGCCGTGTCCAAGTTCATTAATATCACCGCAAGCGCCTCAAAATTTTCAACTATCCAAATCAAACCACACTCAGCCGTCGATTCAATAATTCAACATCTATCGCACCAAATCCAACCGCAGATCAAAACCACCCCACAAGACATCAAACTCAATTCGATAAATTTTGGTACCGCAAAACAAAAATCGAATCTCAATCTAGGTTATTCAGCTCCACTTCGGTCAGCAAAACATACAGAGACAAATAAAAAATGCACGCCTGATACGACTGGAGTTAAAAAAAAGGGGGAAACAAACCAGATTGCTGTTGCAGCGATCGAGATCCAAACACTTAACGGCAACAACCTCATTGAAAGGCAGGTAGATCGCCCTGAACACGGTGGCACTGGCGCCGTAACCGACTTCTTCAAGAAGCTTGTAATCGTTCTGATTGGCGGAGTAGCTCCTTTGGCCAGTCCCCAATTTGCCCATGGGTTCGAATCGGGGGAAAATTACTTGGAGAGAACAATCATGAGCTGGTTTGTGCAGCTGGGGAGTTGAGCTCTTACAGATGCTCCGATTAATCAGCGAAACTTTTGTTAATTTTTTCGGGTGAGATGCTGGATTTTCTTTGATCCGTTGACCGCCATCAGAAACGAGAGAGAGAGAGAGAGAGAGAGAGAGACCGATATGCGGGTGCTGAGGTGTCGGTATCTCCGACGGTCGCGACACGTGGATAGCGCTTGATAAGGGGACGGCTGGGCCCCCCTCGTCACGTGGTCTGGACGGGGGAGAGTATATAATATATATATATTGGTAATTTTGGTGTTTTAAAAGTTATATAGTTTGCGTCTTGTTGAGTGTGTTGGACAGTTATACATGTATTGGTTAAGTTTTCCGCTTGGCAATTGAACCACGCGCGCCATTTGCAAACGAATCAGCCCCTCATCTCTTCGGTCCGGCATATTTAGTGCCAACACAAAAACACGCTCAAGAGTAGGAGAAATCTATCATATATAAGAATCAATCTCAAACTCTACGTATTGTCGATATGGGAGTTGACACCCGTCTTCGTGCTAAGCGTGAGAATAAGAGATGGTCATGTGTGAATCGAATGAGGTGGCAGGAGCCTAACTTTGATACCATGTTGAACTTTGTGTCCAATCCAAAAGCATGCTCTAGAGTAGGAGAAGTCCATCAAGTATAAGAATCAATCGCAAACATCATGTATTGTCAATGTAGTTGACACTCTCGATGGGGCGTTGGTCTTGTGACTTTAGATGCTAATTGGGTATCGATTAGTGTTGCCTAGGGGAGTATTAATGCTACTCATGGCTTGGCTGCTACTGTTTATGCTATTCGTCTAGTTGCGACTTGGGTTTGGATCATAACTGCATGCATTCTGTTTTATTGATTCCATATGTTAAATTTACTTTTGCAGCTGACAGGTTTCAAGGCAATGACTGACGTGGTTGCCTCCTTTTGCCCATAATTTATATGTACCTTCCATTTTTTGCATTTTGTACACATTTCACGTGACAAAGAACAGTTTCTAAGTCTCGCTCATATGCACTGACTGACTGTGTTGCTCGAGTGGGTTTTATTCGCACAAGGGGTAGTTTGAGCCTATATAGTCCACTCGATGTTTCTTGTACCCGATTGCAGCAATTTGCTTTTGTTTACTTGCCTTCGTTGGCTTCTTTTGTGATAGCTAAAAATATCCCTCCAATCTACGGATGACACGTGGCAGTTATGACACGTAACCCATACTGGCTCATTACTGATATGGCATTTACCGTATCAGTCACCGGACAGAATCCTAAAGAGGCTCTGACTCTATCAGTTCAGATTGACGTGAGATCCTCTAGGATCCTAATTAGATTCTGATTAGAGTTGGTCAAAGCCCAGTTCTACTAGGACTCCTCCTTCTACTACTATATAAAGGGGTCAAGCCCCTCAGGTAAAGACAAGCTCACACACATATACATTGTGTCTTTATTGCTTCTCAGAGTTCTATATTGTTAGCCATCTCTGACTTAAGCATCGGAGCGTTTCCCCGCCGGAACCCCACCCGGCGGTCACTCCGTGTTCTCTTTTGCAGGCCTGATTTCTGGTGTGGTTCCCGATCCAGTTTTTAGCTACAACAGATTGGCGCCATCCGTGGGACCACTACAGGGAACATGGCCAATCACTCTTCTTCCGATGACTCTTCACACGGTCATTTCAAGAACCGTCAAGCACGAACTAGTGGCTCTTATCAACTTGGTCGTTCTCATGACCAACACTCGACCCATTCGCGCCACCGTCGCGGCAGTTCTTCTGAAGATTTATACGTTAATGTGACATCTGCTACTCCCGAATTAGAGACTAGACCTCAGAGAAACCAATCTCCAACGTCTACTCTGAAAAACGGTGATCTTCGTCACCGCCTAAACCGTCAGCTATTCAAAACACCCTATGCCGACCGTACGAAAGAAATCCACGAACTGAAAAACGTCGTGAACACTCTTCAACAAAAGCTCAACATGGCAGTGGCTCCGCCTTCCACTCACCATTCTCATCTTGACCCCAGTGACCTTCGTCTTCGTCTTCGTCTCACCTCCAGATCAAGTTAAGGCCACAAATACCGATCAACGACCGATCCGACTTATAATCCCAAAGAGAAGAGCGGAGATCACGTAACCAGGAGTGGATCTTGTTATCGACGTGATCCATCAGTCGAAGACAGTACCAACTTCTCTCTCGAACAGGTCGCCAAAGCTAAGACCCCTCGAAGATCTATCCACAGGAAGAGGGCGCCTGAGTCTTGTTCCCGAGAACGGGACTCCTGGAAGGTGGTCCCTAGATATCATTCTCTAGAACGATCTCCCCCAAGGGATGAATCTGGATATCCGTTGTCAGAAGCCATTGAGAAAGCAAAACTACCTCCCAATTTTCGGATGCCTCAATATGATCTCTACGACGGAACCAGAGATCCGGGAGAACATGTCTACCAGTTTGAAACAAACATGCTCCTCATCCAGGTCTCAGATGCTGTCATGTGCAGAGCCTTCCCTACCACTCTGAGGAAGGCTGCGCATGCATGGTTCAAATATCTACAACCAAGATCCATCTACTCATTTGGCCAATTATCGAATCTCTTTCAGAAGCACTTTATAAGCAGTCGCTCCCGAAGGAAGAACTCGGCGAGTCTGCTGAACATTGTGCAAAAGAAAAATGAGTCTTTGGCATGCTTTCTCAGAAGATTCAACGTAGCCACTTTGGAAATCGATAATTTGGATGAATCCGTGAAGTATACTGTATTCCTCCGAGGCCTTTGACACACATCCAAGTTCGCATTCTCTGTGAACAAAAGTCCTCCAGGTAATATGAAATCCATTCTTAAGAAGGCTAACAAATATATTCAAGCAGAAGAATACCTGGAGACACACAGAGGACGACGTGGAGAAGGAAAGGAAGAACAGAAGAAACGATCTCGAGAGATAACTTCTCCAGAAAGAAAGTCAGCAAAACGTTCTAAGCATGACGAACGGCGTCCAAAAGACCCGTTCGCTTGGGAAAAGCTAACAACCCTCAATGCAAAACCGTCACAGATTCTTCACGAGATCAAATACAATAAAGCTCTCTAGTGGCCAGACAAAATGAAATCTCGACCAAATAAAAGGAACAAAGACTTATGGTGTTACTTTCACAATGATCATGGCCACACAACTGACGATTGTGGGTCGCTTAAACGAGCAATTGAGGCCCTTATCAAGCGTGGCCAGTTGAGAAAGTTTGTAGCTCCTAGAGAAGGAAGACAACAGACACCTCTGACCATGAAAGAAAGAGAAGATCGGGAAGAAAATATAGGTACAATCAACACTATATCTGGGGGATTAGCCGCAGGAGGTTCATCAGGACGGACTCGAAAAGCATACGCCAAAGAAGTATGCATAACTAGTCAGCCCCCGAATAAGAAATCGAAGACGGTACCTGTAGCAGCGATCACCTTTTTCGATGAAGATTCAAATGATATAAAAACTCCTCATGATGATCCATTAGTCATCACAGTTAGAGCTGGGAACTTTGATGTAAAGCGTGTCTTGATTGATAATGGAAGTTCTGCAGAAATCTTATTTTATGATGGATTCAAGAAGATGAACATTCCAACGGATCGTCTACGAAAGATGGATACACCGTTGTATGGATTCTCCAATCATCCAGTTGCAGCCGAAGGTGTTATCGCACTCCCAGTTGCGATTGGCACACCTCCGGTACAAGCCAACTTCATGCTTGATTTTGTGGTGGTAAAGGTCCCCTCAGCATACAACGTCATATTGGGGCGACCAGCACTCAATCAGTTACAAGCTGTAGTGTCAACTTATCACCTCAAGATGAAGTTCTCCACGGAACACGGGATTGGAGAGGCTAAAGGAAACCAGACTATAATTCTTCAGTGCTACGTGACTTCATACCGATCAAAGAACAAGGAAGCACTCATTATCGAAGACCTTCGGGAAGATATAAAGATGCAAACGGGAGAACCAGTTGAAAATCTTGTAAGCATCGAAGTACATCCTGAAGAAGAAAACAAAAGGGTTCGGATTGGTTCAAATCTTAAGGAAGACACCAAGCTCGAGCTAGTGAACCTAAAGATATTTGGTCCTACGCAAGTTAGGAGTCTCCGATCCAAAGGCAGCGACAGGAAAGTTATCTCCAAGCTGGGAAGGACCCTATCGTGTTATAAAGGTGCTCAAACCGGGAGCCTATACACTGGGAACACTTTCCAGAAAACCAATCCCTCGTACTTGGAATGCTGAGAATTTACAAAAATATTACCAGTAGCATCTTGCCTCAAGGCAAGACACTTCTTTTTTAGGGGGATAAGGGCCAAGACCTTATCAAAACCCCAATCTTTTAAAAATTATATTTAGAAAGATAATTTCAAATAAATGGGTTGTTAAGCAATCCAATGTAAACTTTATCTTTTACTCGAGTAATAAAGTTATTTTTCTCAGCATTGTTATAATGTAAACTTAAACATTCTGCCCGAGCAGAGTGATGGCCGAACACTCTGCCCGAACAGAGTGATGGCTGAACACTCTGCCCAAACAGAGTGATGACCGAAACACTGTGCCCGAACAGAGTGATCAATTTAGACAAAACATTCTGTCCGAACAGAGTGATGGCCGAACACTCTGCCCAAGCAGAGTGTATAACTCTTGAATTTTATAAAATACGAGAGAAGGCCAAACGGATTAGCTACAGATCTAAGTCCGTGAAGAAACAAAAGTTAATGGGGGCACCGTCACTCCACCAAAGCTTTTACTTCTTCAAATTTTAGGCCGAGCGAGGGTGCTCGACTTCTTTGCCAACTCTTTAAGTGACGAATAAAGGGTTTGAGTCAAAGTAAAATCATTAATACTATGTGAATGGTAAACACAAACCATGAGACACACATAGTAAAGCATCATAGCATGAAATAAAAGATAAAGAGTTTGACAATAAGCCCTTGAAAGGGCATCAAAATTCTTTGTCTGAACAAACCAAAGTCTAACATCTAAGGCTCGGGGGCATCGCTAGAAGGACCATCCCCTAGAGGATGAGAAGCTGCAGTATCACCTGCCTCTGAAGGCAGAACAGTCTCTCCAGATGAAGATATCACAGCAGGCAGAACGAAGTCAACCAAGGGTATAACAGGAAAGCGTTCCACGAACATTTCCTTGGCCTTTGCAAAGCCCAGCTCATAAATCTCAAAGCCGTCATCCGTGCGCTTCTTGAGCCATTCATCCCCAGCATTCCCATCAAGAAAGTCGCGGATGCCTTGATCATGAGCCTTCTTCACCTCTTCTGCCACTCTCCTATTGGCCCGTTCCAGTCTCCTCTCCAAAGTCTCGATCTGTGTAAGTCAGTCTCTTTCTTACTCAGCTCTTCAGCACGACGAGTGGCTTCTTCTGCCTCTTTGAGGGCTTCCCTTTTCTACTGGGCCTCCTCAGCTGCCACTTGCCTTGCCATCTCAAAACGAGAGCATTTCAGACCCGCTCGCATACATTTGCGATAAAGATTAGAACGATCAGCAAAGCGAAGTCTGAAAGTAAATACAAGGGAAGACTAGAAGAAAGAATCTCACCGTATACACAGCCTGAGCAAAAGAACAGGCAAAGGTCTCGTGAGTTTGGTTCTGAAATATTTCCTTGTCCCGAGGAAGAACTCCGTGAATAAGGTGTTGCTCTGAAATCTGACTATCTGAGATCCCAACATCATTGGAGCGAAGAGTCCATCTGGGACGAAAGATGGGATCTTCTTCGACGGACACCTTCTCCACGATCTGCGGAGAGTGGTCAGGAGGGATAACCCTTGTCTTCTTTGGAGCAGGGGTAACTCTACACTTGGCTGCTTTTCTTTCCTTTTTCCTTTGGCTTTCTGCAAGACGCCAAGAAAGCCTCCTTGCTGCGTTTTTCCACTTCCACTGGCCATTTCTGCAAAGGAGTTGGTAATCAATACAAGAATACACATTGAAACAAAGACTGAAACCAAAATCTTATTTAAAGCACACCTAAAGACGCGCTCTCAGCAGAAAATGTGCTAGAGATAGTAGGCGCATGAGGAGGGGTTACAGCTCCAGCTGGAACAGGCATGCGAGGAATGATCCTTGCCCATTCTAGTTGCTACTCTGATAAGGGTTCATCAATGGAAAGTCCGCCCCGAAGTTTGATGTGGCTAAGAATGTGTTTGGTAAGGTTGTTGGGAGCAGGCTTGTCAGGGTTCTCAAAATCCTTACAGTAAGGATTCTATTCTCTGTCAAACAGAAGCTTCCCTTTATCAGAACGGCCAACGAAGAAGTATCTGGAGTGCCAACCTTTATTCGACTTCGGCCCCCCTTTCAGAAGTCGTTGCCTACTGTGAATATAGTACCATCCTGGACAATTGGCAACTCCCTTGATGAAATAGATTTCAAAGAATACTCTCATAAAATATGTTGTATCTGGTTTGTAGCTTGAAGTCTGAACCAGATAAATGAGCCTAACAAGCTTCCTCCAGCCATTGGGAACAAGCTGACCTGGGGCCATGTGGTAATGCTCGAAAAAATGAAGAGCAAAAGGGTGAAGAGGAAGCCTGTATCCAGATCTCACTTGTTCTTCGTATATCCCAGTTTCATACTTCGTTCCATAGTTGGCTGGTTCTTGCAAACCAGGAAGACGAGCATACCAGCCTACGGGAAGAGGATATTCCCGGAGTAACTCCATCAAATCTTCGGTAGACATTTTACTCGACTTTTCATCTGCCGTATACCAAGGCTTAGGATTAGCCTCATCTTCGGCTTGATCCTTAACGTCGCCTAAGGCATTCTTGGCAGGCAAAGATGGAGATGGTTGGGAGGTTGAAGGCTGGAGTGGTTGAGAAGATGAAGGGCGTAATAGTTCTGAGGATAAAGGTCGGAGAAGTTGTGGATTTAAAGTCCCAACTTCACTACTTGAAGTTGAAACTCGACCTGATCTTGAGGATGAACTACTGCTAATGACTACATCCTCTTCAGGAGATGAAACAGACAGTGAGGACTCGGACATGTCTTCTAAACAAACTACAAAAACTTGAAATGCTGAACAGAAAGAGGAGATGAAGAGAGACTTACTTGAAGTGAAGGATGCTTCCGAATGATTTGAGTGAGGTGAAAATGAAGTGGAGATCACCTTTTATAGAGAAAACCCCGAATAACCATTTTTAGGGATGCACAACGGTTCATCTGACTCTTACGTGTCGCAAGCTAAGAGAATGGAAGTTTGAAAATTCAAAATCTCCCGCTCAAAGGCATTAATTGCAAGAGGGACAAGTGGACATGAACCGAACACTCTGCCCGAGCAAAATCCTTACCGAACACTCTGCCCGAGCAGAGTGCCAAACGGCCGAATACGGTTCTGCCCGAGCAGAATCATGTCCGAACACTCTGCCCAAGCAGAGTGACTGCGGCCGAGCAGAATTCTGGCTGAACAGAATTCCGTCCGAACACTCTGCCCGAGCAGAGTGACTAAGGCCGAGCAGATTCAGTTTGAACAGAATCCCGTCCGAACACTCTGCCCGAGCAGAGTGACAACGGCCGAGCAGATTTCTGGCCGAACAGAATTCCATCCGAACACTCTGCCCGAGCAGAGTGACAACGGCCGAGCAGAATTCTGTCCGAATAGAATTCCGTCCGAACACTCTGCCCGAGCAGAGTGACTAAGGCCGAGCAAAATTCTGTCCGAACAGAATTCCGTCCGAACACTCTGCCCGAACAGAGTGACCACGGCCAAGCAGAATTCTGGCAGAACAAAATTTCGTCCGAACACTGTGCCCGAGCAGAGTGACCGCGACCGAGCAGAATTCTGGCCGAACAGAATTTCGTCCGAACACTCTGCCAGAGCAGAGTGACAACGGCCAAGCAGAATTCTGTCCCAATAGAATCCAATCCGAGCAGAATTCTGGCCGAACAGAATCCTGTCAGAGCAGAACCTCGTCCGAGCAGAACTCTGACCGAGCAGAACTATGTCAGAACAAAATCTTGTCCGAGCAGAGCACTCTTTGGATATTTGAAATGTCAAACAAACATATTCAATTCTGTTTTTGGCATATTTTGCTACCACCAGTGAAAAAAGTGTGCTTCCACCCACTCCGTTAACGCTGGCAATACCAAGGGGCATATGATATAGCTAAAAATATCCTTCCAATCTATGGACGACACGTGGCAGTTATGACACGTAACCCATACTGGCTCATTACTGATATGGCATTCACCGTATCAGTCACCGGGCAGAATCCTAAAGAGGCTCTAACTCTATCAGTTCAGATTGACGTGAGATCCTTTAGGATCCTAATTAGATTCTGATTAGAGTTAGTCAAAGCCCAGTCCTACTAGGACTCCTCCTTCTACCACTATATAAAGGGGTCAAGCCCCTCAGGTAAAGACAAGCTCACACACATATACATTGTGTCTTTATTGTTTATCAGAGTTCTACATTGTTAGTCATCTCTGACTTAAGCATCGGAGCGTTCCCCGCCGGAACCCCACCCGGCATTCACTCCGTGTTCTCTTTTGCAGGCCTGATTTCTGGTGTGGTTCCCGATCCAGTTTTTAGCTGCAACACTTTGTATGGTGGGAACTATGTTTGATTTTGTTCCTAACAAATCAGGGTCTTCTGTAATTGCCTTTTGTTGACTCGCCATAGTTGGTTTTTTGATACAGTGGCTAGTGTTCATTTTTTTTATTCCTACCGGACGGGGATCTCATCGGTGAGACATTCAATTTTTATTTTTTATTTTTTATGTTATGTTACTCTCGACTTCGCGTAGTCGTGCTTATATGTATATATTTCTACTATTTTACAACAACAAAAAATTAAACGGACATGTGAATATTTGGAGTTGTGACTTCTTTATATATATATATATAAAAGTAAAATAGAGAATTGACTATTAACAAATTGGGGTTCATTATGATTTTATTTATTATTTACTTATTTTGTCAAAAGAAATAAAAATCTACGGTTTATTTATACAAATTGAGATGAGTAATAAATACGAGGTGTGCGAAATGCTTCTCGCGGTGACCTTGGCTTACAAGATTTTGGTGCCTACCAAAAGGGTTAGTTATGTTTATAGATATGATGAGTATAAAATACAAATTTCAACTTTGCACAACATAGTAACATATTATATAGCGGCACAAGAGACTTTAGAAGTAATGCAACGATTCTCTGGTTTTAAATGGGGACTTTGATAGACCGTTCTCCCTGGAATTTTCACTTCTTTGGAAGTGAGAACTTAGAAATTGTAACCTTGTGACCAAAGTTGTATATCATTGATCATCAAATGGTAACTTGGGAAGTGGAGACTGAGAAATTGAATTAAGGTGGTAGGTTAAGAATGATCAAGCATGTCCCAAAACAATGACAATGCAAGTTGTGGCATGCCATGCAAAAGTTTAGGATAAAAATTTTAACGGTTGTGGATAAATGATTGGATGAATTGTGGAATATCAGATATATAATGCAATATCTCCTAAACTTTTAGGTTTGAGTCCATAATCCAGATGAATTGTGGACTATCATATATATATATATATATATATATATATATATATATATATATATATATATATATATATATATATATATATATATTATGCAATATCTCCTAACCTTTTAGGTTTGAGTCTTGTTACAACATTATTGTCTCTCTATCAAACAGTCCATGATCAATCGAACCAGAGAAAAAGAATATCTCCTCATCAATTAGAAGTAAGAAAACAACTAAGAGCCAATTTTACACTTTGTTTTAAAGTTTTAAGACTTGGAGGACGTCACTTTGTTGACTGAGGTGTGTCATAACTTCGTTCTATGATATTTTCTAGAGGTGCGTAGAGATAACTTGAGAAATATTTTTGCACAATTCATTATTTTTTTGGGTCATAATAATAGAAATGGCTAATTACACCGATGTTCCTGAGGTTAGGGGTAATTACAGTCAATGACACAAAGTTTCAAAATGTAATATTTCGTGACCAAACATGTTTCAAATGTATCAGCCGTGTCCATTCGCTAGGGTTCCGTCCAAAAAGTGTATTTTTTTGCTGATATCATCCATGCGTATTTTCTAAATGTCAATACTACCCTTATACCACATATTTACATATACACTGTATAAAAATTAAAAATCCTAATCTACAAAATTAGGGTTTTAAACCTAATACCAAATTAGTGTTTTAAAACCTAATTCTCTCTCTCCAAATTAAGGTTTTAATCTTTTTAAATTAGGATCTCTCTAATAGAAATTAAGTCTTTTTTTCCAAATCAAATTACAGATTTGAATTCTTTTTTTTTAATTTGTGTTTTTTATTGGATTTAATTTGAACCCTAACTTTATATCTCTCTTTCTCTCTAACCATCATCATTTCTGAATTTCAATGGGGCTGCCGCCCATCATTCCAACCCCATCACCGCCGCCCCTTTCCTTCTCCCCTCCACCATGCCGCCGCCTCTTGCAATTCAAGTGTTTCAAATCATGCTCACACATTTGAATTGCTGGATTTGCAATTCGATTGCATGTGCAATCGAATTGCACATGCCGCCAGCAGCCCCCTCCCCCGCCCCACGTCGCCGGTAGCCCCCCTCGCCCCACCATCCAAGAAAACAGAGAGATTGACACAACCGCAAACACCACATATTGTCATCACATCCCTGCGCCACCCTCTCCCACCCCGTAGCCACCCCCCATCATACCTACACACCATTGCGAACCACCATCCCAACTTCCGTGAGCCAACTACTCGGCACCACCGCCGTTACCCACCACCCCGCACCACTGACCCACTTCTTTCTTCCCTAACCAAAACCCACCATCAATTCAACAACCCAGGAAAGGCATCCTACCGTGATTTTGAGTTACGGCATGAGAGAGAGAAAGAGAGAGGGGCGATTCGCGGTGTCTTGCGGCAGAAAGGGGTCTTGCGGCATGGTGGGAAAGGAGGGACAACGGCGACGTGGGGGGGGGGAAGAGCGGGGGCGGGGCCGGCGTAGGGGTGCAGGGTGAGGTGGGGTGGGAGTGCGGGGAAGCCGTGGCATGGGATTGAATCTGAGAGATTGAGTTTGAAGATTGAATTTGAGAGAGAAAGGAGAGAGAACAAAAAAAAGAAAAGATAAAAATGGGAGGGGCAGAGTTTAAAGGGGCAGAGTGGGTATTTTATTTTAAAGTCAGGGGTAATCAAGTCTTTTTGTCAAAACCGTTAAGTATTTTTGTATTCCGTTTGTCAACGGACATAAGTCTTACATTTTGAAACTTTGTGTCCTCGCGTGTAATTACCCCAAACCTCAGGGACATAAGTGTAATTAGCCATAATAGAAATGTATGAAAGCTAAAAAACACTGCAAGCAGTCCAGCTATAGGAAGTCCATAAAGAGCAATAATTAAACATATACGGTCCGGTAGGCTCTACCTTTAAAACGCTGAAGAAGAAAAAAAATTAAACTACAAAAACCTGATCGAAGCCAAGAGCCTGACCTAGCTTGCGAGGCATTAGCACCGTGACACTTCAAAACTAAATAGCGAACAACAATGACGGTATATCTACACTGCTTTATTTATTCATTTAATTTTTTAATGACAGTGAACAATATAATTGCATCAAAACACGATAAACCAAACTGATAATTAGCAGACAAGGGCCCCTGCCAACGGAAAGAACGTTTCTTGGTAACCAGGTATTTGATCAAATTATCATCAAACTAAATGAAAGCTTGGCTGGGATCTAAGGAGCTAAACTATTAGGCTGGAAAGGGTCAGAGTGATAGTTAATCAAGTACCATATAGTATATGTCTTGAGAATGACGAGTAACCAAAGTTGTGGCACTGACCAAACAAAGCAAGTTGCATGTACCATATATATTTAACAGTATGTTTGTGGCCTTTAAGAACATCCTTTGAGAAATTAGAAGCACTTGGGAGAATGGAGACTATCTATCTATCATCTCAACAGGCAGACATTGATGACTACCTCCTTAGAGAACTCAAGACTAGTTATTACTAATGGTGTAGCTAACTTGCAAAGCCCCATCTTATCTTAGCTGAGAAAAAAGCCAGAGAACCTATTGGCTCGCACTCCAGATGAACGAGTATAGCTGAACTGAAACAATGCTTTGTTGCTTTTCTTTTGATGGATCGAACCCCACCTCCCACCCTATCCGAACGCAATTCACTTGATTGATGCGTGTGGAACTACAAATTCGACATCGATTCAAGGTATTCATCGAATTTTGAGATAACAAGATTCTACCATACCTAAACGAAAAGTATTAGAAAAATTAGTTTCGAGAACTCCCTGATCCCTCTTTCAACCCAGATTTATTGTTTGTTAGTTTCCTAACCACGAAATAAAAAAGAAACCCAAAAGTTCATCAAACAATGCAATGTAAACTTGTAATGAAATCAAGAAAACGAAGCAAAGTGAAATTGGCTCCTTCAAATAAAATAAATATTGGGGACAAAGCTATGAGCGCATTGTTTTCCAATAATGTATGCTCCATGCAAAATTGGCTATAAAAAAAAGTAATAATGTACAAGAGCGTGGTTTATTCTCAGAGGATTCTTGTCCTCCATAGCAGCGTCTTGAAAGAAGCTTTGGACCAAGTAGCCAACTCCCAAACACATCACCCAGATCCCAACATCAACAGCCAAGCTCATCCATCCATTTCCGTCCCCATCTCCTCTTCCTCACCCTCCTTCCCATCTCCACCGTCCATCCCCTCCTCCCCGCAACAACACCAACAGCCGTCCGATTCCATCTCCGCCTCCACCTCCCTCTCCTCCGGTATCCCTCCAAAAAACACAACCGTGACCTCCTCCTCCTCCTCCTGTTCACCACCATCTCCACCCTCTCCCTTATCTCCAAACCGCCCTCCGCCGCCACGTACTCGCCTCCGCCACCTTCAGCCCCGCCACCTCACTATCCAGCCCACACCCACACTCCACCGTCACTCATCACGCCCGTCTTTCCTAAAACACCCCCTTCAAGACCTTCTCATTTCCTAACAACACCTCAAACCTCACCCCTTCGCTCGCCCTCACCCGCTCTCGGCTCCCGTACAGAACCGCCCCTCCCGCCGCCGACACGACCGGTGTAGCGTCACAAAAGCGGGAGAATCGGGTTTGATCTCGGTGCCATTGACCTCCAACGGTCTTCCATTGATACGAGGCGAGTAGTAGAGAGTCAGTGAATCCGGTAACCCTTTACCGGAATCCGACACCAACAGCCGGATCGAAAACAGTTTCGATTCTCAACAGCCGGCCGTCCCGCTCGTTCTGCTGATACCCTCGACACATACTTGTCCGGAATCTCGAATGGTACGATATATTTTTTATACCAAGTGGTGGGTGTAACGTAGGGATTTGAGGGTTCGTTTTGGGTGTAAATAGAGAGCAAAGGGCAGCTCATGGGATCATCGGTTTCGAGGAAATCCTTGGGAGGAAAGGGCACACGGTTTTCTCTTGTTAACGTGGGCTGATGAAGCGGATGCCAAGTGGAAGTGTTGGCCAATAGATTGCAGGCTTCAGGTTTGCAGCCTGTTGGGAAGCTCCTGATTTTTGTGTTGTTTGGCAACTTGAATAAGTTATCTTCGCTTTTCTGGTTGCAAGACAGCAGTTGGTAGTATGGGCAAACTGGCAGCGTTAGTTAATGTGTGCCTCGGGCTAGGGCAGAACAATTTTGACTATAACAATTTCGTGTTAGAATTTTCAGTAAATAGCTCGAGCTAAAATCTTTCCGACATTCTTAAGAGATTTAAAGACCATACGTGTTAATAAACTCGTAATTAAACTATGGTTCTATTATTTCCTCCTCCTCGAAAAATAAAAACTTAGACTAATATAGTAAGACAACACGTCTACAAAGACAAGGGAAAGACTTTGATTAATTATGAGAGCTTTAAAGAATAAGTCTGAGTATCGCAGCAGTCGACAGACAGCAACAGCGAAAGAAGAAAAAGACTTTGATAAGAGTCATGGTTTGTTTGGATGTTAAGTTGCTAGTTGTCTAACATTGTGTCTTCAAACAAGTATTTTGTTTACAATACAATAAAATAACTGCTAAATAACTTCTCTTAGAAAATACTAACTTCCTATGAGAAATAATTTTCCGAACTTCAATCCATCATTATCACCTTTTCTGCTGTTGAAACGATTACAACAATTATTGCGCTACCACGTAACACGTAATGGGTTCGAAAACATACCGTATGAAGTCTCCGAATATTCCGACGTAGGATCCTTGTTGTTACGAGCCTCCAACACGCTTGATCTTTTTCGCAGGTACGAAAACGGCTACTAGAGTCGAGTTCTTCGTCCACGAACCAAGAGCTTGGTGATTGCTCTAGAGAGAGTGCTATAGAGAGAGGGTTATTACTATTGACTTATAATTTATTGGGATATCTCTAGCCTTTATATAGAGATACAATTAGAGACTGGCTTTACCTCCAACTCTTAGGAGATAAAGATTGTATTTATCTCAAACACTTAAGAGATAAATATTCTCTAAATAACTGTAATTATCCAAACTAACAAATACACATTATCTGTTAGTGGGCGGATAATGGGTCCATTGACCCAATTTATTAACAGCTCCCACTCGCCCACACACAGGGCAAATAAATCGTACAGTCCCTCTTTATCTCTCGTCCACTCATCTCCTCATACAGGAAATGGAACGTGCGACCTACGAGAAAGGATGTCCAGTTGAGGAGTATTGTATTAAGTTATCACCAAACTAACACAATACATCACTCCAAAAAATCTCGTATGTACCCCAGATAGTTCAACTACACCAGATTAAACACTCTCAAATCCCTCATAATGAGCAGTGTTAAACCTCTCATATGTTATGTATTCATGACTCATATCGAAACGAAAATCGACAAAGTCGCCCGGGCTATGAATCACACAACATGATGTAATATTGAACTTTCTTCCCAAAGCCCTCATGTCATTCCAATTAGACCCAACCGCTTTCCTAGACATGCCCCGCGAGACCGCATCATCCATGATCCAAGGGTACATGCTAAAGTAGCGACATTGAGTATCCTCTTCATGACATAGTCTAAGGTGAAAAGGGTACCATATAGGATCAAAAATTTCGATCCAAGTGGCTCACACAGTGACGAAGCAGGGATTCATTCGTCACTCCCACTGTCGGTCTGCATTTAGCACATGCAGTATGATTTGCATGCTATGGCGTAACCCGCAAGGGCGTGTCACATAAATGTATAATAAAATACGCCATACGAATCTAAGTCTAGTCGCTGTACAAGCGCCTAACCTGAGTTTTTCAGCCCAGTCACTCTCATAGTGCCTGCCTGAAATCTCACATTCGGCTGTAAACAGGCTACATAGAGTTGTGGAGATACTCTATGATCGACCTACATTTTTTAGGTCTCATCTTAGCTCCAACTAAGGCGACATGTTTGCTTTATAAGCTGTATCATCTTATTCGCCCACTTGGCGCTTAAGACAATTATGTCTCATCTTGCTCGCTATCTTAGCGCCAAGGTGAATTACCCGTGTGAGTGGGTCAATTCGAGCCTGGTGACACTCTCAATAAGGATGTATATGTAATCACAAAGATTATCCATTCATTCCAAAATAAACTCAAATCAAGGAATGAAAATTTAATGTAATAAATAATGTCAAGTACATAAGATGCCATAAACATATCAAAACCTACGTAGTCCCATACTCCTAATGTGAGAAAGGAAAACATCTCTAGCAATAGGCTTGGTCAAAGGATCAGCCACCATTCTGCCAGTAGGTATATGCTTCATGGTCACCTCTCCTTGCGCAACTAAAGTTCTAATGAAGTGATAACGAAGGCCTATGTGTTTGGCCTTCCCATGATATTTGGGGTCCTTTACAAAATCTAGGGCAGCTGTATTGTCACAGTGAACAGTGACAGACTCATCTGCATGAGCTGTAACCCCTAGAGCCTGTAAGAATGACCTCAACCAAACAGTTTCCTGGACTGCTGCTGAACAAGCAACATACTCCGACTCTATCGTGGATAGGGCGATGCAAGACTTTTTCTTGCTGTACCAAGAGATAGCTCCACCTGAAGTGGATATGCGCTCATCTCTATCAGCGCCCCAATCAGCATCGCTGTATCCTCTCAATCTCAAGTCTCCACCATGATAACACAGGACGAGATCAGCGGTTCCACGTAAGTATCGAAGAATCCTCTTCACCGCATTCCAATGAGCGGGTCCAGGATTACTCTGATAACGACTCACCATTCCAACGGCATAACAGATGTCTGGACGCGTACACAACATAGCGTACATCAGACTTCCTACTGCAGCCGCGTAAGGCACTTTGGACATCCGATTCTTTTCCTCATCATTCTTTGGGCATTGGTCTGTTGTTAAAGTACACGCCTTGTCCATTGGAGTGTCTATGGGTTTTGAGTTATGCATACGGAATCGTTCAATGACCTTCTTGATATATGTCTCTTGAGACAAACCGAGAAGTCTCTTTGGACGATCACGTATGATTTTAACCCCGAGCACATAATTAGCTTCTCCCATGTCCTTCATCTCAAAAGTTGAGGACAGCCACTGCTTAGTGGCGACAATGGAACTCATGTCATTCCCAGCTAAAAGAATGTCATCCACATACAAAGAAAGGATCAGAATATTTTTCTTGGATCGTTTTACGTAAACGCAATGGTCTTGTTCAATCATTTCAAAACCTATAGAGGTAATGGCATGATGAAACCTAAAGTACCACTGCCTAGACGATTGTTTGAGACCATATATAGAACGTTTGAGCCGGCAAACTTTGCGCTCATGTCCCTTGACTTCAAAACCCTCAGGTTGAGCCATATAAATCTCTTCGTCTAGTTCTCCATTGAGAAACGCAGTCTTAACATCCATATGAAAAAGTTCTAAATCCTGCTGGGCGACAATAGCTAGGATCAGGCGAATTGAAGCAAATCTCACCACTGGGGAGAAAGTGTCTTCATAGTCCACACCCCGCAGTTGGGTATAGCCTTTCGCCACAAGACGTGCCTTATACTTGTCAATTGACCCATCTGCCTTGCGCTTGACTTTTAAAACCCACTTGTTTCCAACAGTCTTGCGCCCTGGCGGAAGGTCAACCAACTCCCAGACCTGATTCTTCTCCATTGAGCTCAACTCATCTTTCATTGCAGCCATCCACTCATTACTAGCAGGTGAAGATAAGGCTTCTTCCACAGAAGTGGGCTCATCTTCATCAGTTGGAGTGCACATAAGAATTTCACCGTCAATCTCAAAACGACGACGTGGAACTCTTCCTCGTGCACCTCTACGCAGTTGAGAATCTTGTTGACCTGATGGTCCTGATGGTGTGCTCCCACTGTCTAGGATGCTCCCACTAGGTTGAAGATCACTTATACTATCTTCAGCGACAACAGGATGAGGAACTAATTCCCCACCTTCGCTTGGAGATGGTAAAGTGGCTTCAACCTCCTCTAACTCATAGAGGTCAAGATTCTTACTCGCATCTCCAATGCTAGGAAAATCATTCTCTATGAAATCGACATCACGAGACTCTATTTCAGTCTTTCCACCATTTGGATGTTCACCATACATCACATAGCCTTTAGAGTTTTCAGAATACCTCAAGAAGATACTCTTTTTAGCTCTAGGCCCTAGTTTCCCATACTTATGAGAAGTACTGTGAACATAACCTGCTGAGCCCCATGGGCGCAAGTTATCCAAATTTGGCTTTTGGCCATTCCAAAGCTCATATGGGGTGGATTTGACTGATTGTGAAGGCACTCGATTAAGTATATAGGCTGCAGTCAAAAGAGCATCCCCCAAAAAGATATTGGGAGGTTTGCTTGCGCCATCATAGACCTAACCATGTCTAACAATGTTCTATTCCTTCTTTTCGCAACGCCATTTTGTTGTGGAGTATTAGGAATAGTAAGTTGCCTGCGTATCCTTTTTTTCTCACAAAACTTCTTGAAGTGATCTGACAAATATTCGCGTCCTCGGTCAGTGCGAAGAGTTTTTAAATTCTTCTCTTTCTGATTCTCAACCTCAGCTACAAAGCGTTTGAAACAGTCCAAAGCTTCATAGCGGTGAGATATCAGATAACCATATCGCGTATAATCGTCTATCAGTGTAAGGAAATAAGAGGCGCCATGGCGTGCCTTTACACTCATAGGTCCGCATATGTCAGAGTGAACTAGCTCAAGTGGTTGAGTTGCTCTCACAGCCTTTCCAAAAGGCTTCCTGCATGCTTTACCGGCCAAACAAGCCTCACATGTTTGTAGATTGACTCTTGCGAGTGGGCCTAAAAGGCCTTCTCTAGCCAAACGAGTCATTCTATCTTGGCCTATGTGGCCCAGTCTTGCATGCCAGGTGGTAGAATCATTCACAATATTATCATTCACAACATAAGAATAAGAGGACTGAGAATCATTTAAATCCAATTGAAAAAGACTATCCATGCGAAAACCATGTCCGAACAAAACATCATCCAAAAAGATGTCCAACTTATTACCCTTAAAAATAAAGGAAAAACCACTGTCTAATAAAGCAGTAACTGAAAGTAGATTAAGCCGAACAGTGGGTGCATATCGCACATCCTCAAGAATCAATGTGCGCCCAGTGCGCAACTTGAGCTGGTAAGAACCAACCCCTAGCACCTCTTCGGAGCTATTGTTTCCCATGAAGATATGTTTGCTACCCGCTGGAATCCGGTGATAATCTACGAACCCCTCTCGATCACGTGCTACATGTTTTGTTGCACCTGTATCCACAAACCACACAGGTTGGGAATGAGCAACCATCACATGTGAGGAAACATATAACTGAGAGAGAGATTCTGAAAGTACCTTCTTCGGCTCAGTGCAATCACGAGCGAAGTGTCCTTTCTGTTGACAGTTGAAGCATTTAACTTTAGACAGATCCTTTTTCCCACCACGTTTTCCTCTCTTGCGTTTCTTCATTTTTCCTTCCTTTGGCGCAGAAGTGCTAGCTCGCCTCTTACCTTTCTTACTTTGTCTTCCGCGCTTGCCATTTGCATTGCGCGATCCCCCTTGGGCGACATAAGCAAGGGTCTTGTCAGATCTCGAGTCTCGTCCTCAAGGATGACATGCTGTGAAACATCAGAAAAGTTCTTGATGTTTTCACTATGGGTCAATATCTGTTTCATATTGGCCCATGAGGCAGGAAGGGACCTTATGACAGCTCTGACTTGCTGCTCATCTGTGAGCGCATGGCCAGCATCCCTCAGCTTACCAATCATATTGGACATCATCCTTAGATGTTCACTCATGGTATGTTTAGGGTCTTTTGTGTACTCCTCAAACTTAATCACAAGGCTACGAAGCCGCGTAGTTGAGGTTCCACCAAAAGAGAACTTGAGCTGCTCCCATAAAGCTTTGCAAGTTGGAAGTTCATCATACTGCCCGATTAGATCATTTTGCAAGCTGCTCAACAAGGTGTAGCGCGCACTACGATCTTTCTGATTCCATTTCTGGTAGGCAGTGTGGTCTCTTAGGGGTTTCACGACCATCTCCTTGGTCAAGTGCTCCTCGAGCTCTTGTTCGTTCAGCATGAATTTCATCTTTTTGTGCCAAACGTCATAATTATCTCCGTTAAGTTTCTCACCCTTAACGAGATCAGCTATGACATTCTTGGTGGCCATTATATTCACTACATTAGATTGCGCAAGGAAAAGACATTAATTATACATCCTTCTATTTATTTCAAAAAATTCAAATGAAAAACATAATCCTTCCTCACATCATGAAATCGAAAATTTGCTAAGCTCGTAATCATCTCCCATGTATGTGAGTTGGGAAAAATATTTTTCAAGTAATTTTTCGCAATAAATTTCATCATTATATAAGCCACAATATAATAAATCATCCACATGATAATTTAGAACAATATAAAATTGCACCATGCAATAAAGTGTGCAAGGACTCCATTGAGCCCTATTGGCATTCTAATAACTTATGCTAAGAAAATTCTGACTTGAATAATGTGCGTGCGAAATTACATCCCCGTACAAGGCTTTCTGGAAATATACAGGGAAATAGTAGAATACAACATCTTTGAGAATCCTACTACAAACTACTCCAATAAAACAAATGGAGATGCCGCACAACACATTATTCTCAAAAGAATTTTCTTAAAACAAGAGTAAACACATAAACATAAGTTTCTTTAGAATGCCAATCTAGTATCCATCCATTTAACCTAAAACTAGCATGCTCAAATAACAAGTTAAAGGGTAATTTAAATGGATGAATAGGCCACATTCTCCTTCCAAGGAAAACGGGCGTAAAGGCCTTGAAATTGGGTTTAAAGAGGTGTGGGCTTACCAAAAGCCCAACAAATATATCAACAAAAAGTATATTTAAACCATAACACTAATCAAGGCAAATAAATAAAACATAATTCATCTATGTCATATAACTCTCCAAAATATTTATTTCTGCTCACAAAGTGCAAAAATTAATATTTACGCATTATTCGTATTTTTGGGAACACAAAAGTACCACAAAAAATATTTTCAAATGGCCAAAAATGAGAGATAAATTTTAAAAAATTGACAAACAGTAAATTTAACCTTAATATACCCTCTGGAATTAAAGAAAAAATTCTGTGTGTATAAAACAAAATTTTAAAGCTAATTTCTATAGAAAAAGTCGTTTAAAAATTAAACAAAATACACACAGAGGGTATAAAGGTAATTTAACACCACAAAAAAACTTAAAAAGTCAAGACGAACCTCCACTCGCCGGCGGTGACGAACACCGGCCAGAAAACAGGCCTTACGCGCCTGCCACGCACCGCCGTGCGCGTGGGGGGAGTGTGGGCGGACTCTGCGCGTGGCGCGTGGCACGCGCGTTCCAGCAGCCACTTCTGGCGCGTGGCGGCTTTGCTCGGCGCGCGTGCGGCGCGTGGCTGGCTTAGCGTGTGGCGCGCGTCCTTGGCACGTGGGCGCGTCTGTGGCTCGGCTTGAGCGCGTGGCGCGCGTGAATGCACTGTTCATCTTCTTCTTTAAAAACCCTAATTTTCCAGCGCCGCCATGCCGCGATGCCAACTTCCGAATGCCATATCTCTCTCGTTTTTAAGCCAAATAATGCGTACGATATATCGTTGGAAAGCTTATACAACATAGATTAATTATGTACCAACCGATCATGATAAAAACTGAATATCATGCTCCGAATTTGAGTCCCAAAACTCGAAAAAATCACAGTTTTCTTGAAAAATAAAATCGTGATTTCTCACAAATCATGCATCCAAAAATCACGAAATTTTACGGAGTTCATCCTCAACCATAGGAGAACAAAACTATATAATTATTTTTCAGAAAAACATGCTCAAAAAATTTTGAATTTTAATAATGGGTCTCATTCATGTATCCGGAAAAAATCGCAACATGCACATAATTTAATCTAGCATGTTAAAGGCGAATCAACAAGTAATCATGCTCTGATACCAATGTTGAAACGATTACAACAATTATTGCGCTACCACGTAACACGTAGTGGGTTCGAAAACATACCGTATGAAGTCTCTGAAAATTCCGACGTAGGATCCTTGTTGTTACGAGCCTCCAACACGCTTGATCTTTTTCGCAGGTACGAAAACGGCTACTAGAGTCGAGTTCTTCGTCCACGAACCAAATCCTAGAGCTTGGTGATTGCTCTAGAGAGAGTGCTATAGAGAGAGGGTTATTACTATTGACTTATAATTTATTGGGATATCTCTAACCTTTATATAGAGATACAATTAGAGACTGACTTTACCTCCAACTCTTAGGAGATAAAGATTGTATTTA